>MDKI01085634.1:0-10704 GCA_005239505.1 Nicotiana paniculata | reverse complement strand
TAAACTTATGGGGAGTGAGTTTGAGATGAGTATGATGGGTGAGCTAAACTTCGTTTTAGGCTTCCAAACCAAGCAAAACTCAAATGGAACAATGATCCATCAACAGAAATATGTGAAAGAATTACTCAAAATATTTAAAATGGAAGACTCAAAAGAAATCGACACCCCCATAGCCACAACTACATAATTAGATGTGGATGAACCTAGTTCATCCGTTGATCAAAAGCTATACAGAGGGATGATTGGGTCTTTGTTATATCTCACTGCCAGCAGACCTGATATTGTGTTCAATGTAGGACTGTGTGCTAGGTTTCAGGCAAAACCAAAGAAGTCCCATCTAACTGCAGTGAAGAGAATTCTGAGATATCTCAAGGGCACTACTGATTTATGTCTTTGGTATCCTAAAGGTAGTAATTTCGACCTTGTAGGATATGCTGATGTAGATTATGCAGGTTTCCTGGTTGACAGGAAAAGCACCTCAGGCATGGCTCACTTTTTGGGATCTTGCCTTGTGTCTTGGGCCACCAAGAAACAAAACTCAGTAGCCTTGTCTACTGCTGAGGCTGAATATGTGGTTGCAGCCTCATGCTGTGCTCAGTTTCTATGGATCAAGCAACAACGCATGGATTTTGGCATAGAGGTTGGATGCATTCCTATTTTCTGTGACAACACTAGTGCAATTAGCATGACGAAGAACCCGTTTCATCATAAGTGAACCAAGCACATAGATGTCAGACACCATTTTCTAAGAGATAACTATGAAAAATGAATGATCTCAATCGAATCCTGTGCTACTGACAAACAAATTGCTGATATATTCACTAAGGCATTAGGTAGGGAGCATTTTGAGAGAAACATGCTAGAATTAGGGATGATTAAGATCACCTAATTGAAAAACAAAAATGAATTTTTTTTTGGCTAGAAACACTAAAATATGTAGCTAACCAGATTAATCATTGCTCAGTATCATGACTTTACTGCCATACTCTTTTGCCATGTATTAATATGATTCCCTGGCTACTAATGATGTTTTTCTATCTTTGTAAATTGAGGCAAATTAAAGACTATAACACGATGAACCTGGTTCATTGCTGCTGGTTCATCTGACTGACAAGGTACGTGCTCATCACCATACACTTATTGAAATAATTATAGTCACACATGAGCAGGATTCTATCTATTTGGTTCATTTCAAATTCTCAGTACTTATTCCAAAATGAACCAGTTTCAAAGAGTCCCATCAAATCTTAATTAGCCTAGATTTAGGGAGTTATAACCGTCTAATCACTGACAATCCTGCAGTGATTAGACTCCCACTTGACCAAGAATTATACCCGTTGCATAATTAATAACCACATCTTTAAAAGGCCATCATTACCTCCCCTCTTCAAAAGCATAACCGTCGAACCAAGTTCATCGTTCCTCAGCGATCAACATTCTTCTCTCCCCAAATATTCATAACAATGTCTTATACACCACCCCCTGCTTCATCTTCATCAACCACCCCTGATTACGAGGTCGGTCTTGACGACACTGGATCAAATTCTCCATCGATACACAACTCACATTCTCCAACAAGGTATTCAACCCCCCAAAATCCTCCAGTTCCTGAATCTATCCTTGAACCCACTCTTTCACCCAAATCAGTCCCAGCCGTTACACCTAGCCCCACTTCAGCCCCCAGAAAACATAGAGTAAAGATGTTGGCCAGGAAAATAGTTGCCTCTGGTTCTCATGCCAGAAAATTTAATGAGATACTTCAAGCCAACAAGGTCCAAGACTCTAAATCTTCCAGCGAATCTTTCAAATCTGCAAATGAGGATGAAGCACCGGGTTCATCTGACATTGAAAAGGGAAATCTTGAAGTTAGGTCTGCAACTGAAAAGGCTGAAAACAGGTTTATCTTGATTGGGCCGATAGTGGATGTAGAGGTACCGGATATGCGAAGAAAAATTAGGAAAAACATAAACATTGAGAGAGAGGGAGAAGTTCAGAAAGGGGATCTGGGAAGGAAGGTTCCACTCTTGCTATTGGTGGCCCCGCTCCTGTGATTGTTGAGGAAGGGATCAAAGTTTCAGGGGAAGCAATTCTGGGGAAGCAGCAGCAGGTCTGGAAAGTCTACAACAAGCAGTAGATGAACCTGGTTTATCTTTTGAGGAAACGTTGGCTGAGGTGATGAAAAAGTTGGGTGAGTCCTACAATCCCAAAAAGAAGAGAACTCCAAAATCCAAGAAAGCTAATACACCGGTTCCAACCAAGAAGAGGAAAACTTCATCATCTGCCGGTGCTCCTGCCCCAAAGAGTCATGTTACTAGAAGCACAGTTAGGCAAGGAGAAGAAGAATTGAAAAAAGCTCTGAGAAAGAGCAAGAAGAAGAAGTCTGCCAAGGGAAAGGCAAAAGTTGGAGAGCCTGTTGAGGCAGTTCATGTTGATAACGATGAGATGGACCTGATCCATCAGAAGGAGAAACCATCACCAGTTGAGGTTGAGACACCAAAACCCAATAAAGCTAAGGCTTCTTCCGAGAAGTCAACATCTGTGTCTGCCACACCCTCAACAGTTGCAAAGAGGACCAGGACTACGTCAAAGAAAGTAAAGATTGTTGATGATGAGGAATGGAGTGGAGAAGAAAAGGAAGTGTCTGGTGAGGAGAATGACAAACTCACAATGTTTAGTAAGCGTACTATCTTGAAGGGGAAGCTGTTTAGAGACCTTGAGGAGTCAGGGATGGTTTTCCTGTTGGATACCTTGGATGTGCAAGGGTGGAAGGACATGGTTCTTCACCTTGAGGGAAGACTGGCTAGGAATGAGTTGGTTGAATTTATGGCCAACACAGTTGTCAAAGATGACAGAGTATCCTCCAAGGTTCAAGGGGTTGAGATTTCGTTTGATGCAAGGGAGTTGGGGAAGATACTGTATATCCCTTCTGAGGGTTATGATGATTACACAAGACAAAGGTGGCCTAATCTGGATTATTTGCCCTCAGCTCTTCAAATCACAAGGTCCTTCTGTGAGAATGATCAAGAACTGGAGCCCAGGGCAGTGTTTAAGAGTGAGATGAGGCCTCAGCCCAAACTGTTCTTCGAGTTTGTGATATAATTTCTACTGCCTAGGCAAGAGCAAAGGCACATTGCCAGCTACATGGATCTCACGCTCATGGAGTGTTTGTACAGGGGTAAACAGATCAATTGGCCTGCCTTCATCATCCAGCTCTTGGACAGGGTTGTGAATGGATCCAAGGCACATGCTATTCCTTATGGGTTTATCCTGACTTCTGTGCTTGCTCACTTCAAGGTTCCAGTGAAGAATGCTGAAATGGCTACTGCTAAAAACTACTTTGGAAAAAATGCGCTGCTGACATGTGACTACACTGTTAATATTCCTGAGGATGAACCTGGTTCATCTAGGAAAATGCCTGTTAATAGCAAGGTCAGGATGCTTGTGCAGGACGGTAAGATCAAGGATGCGGAGATCCTTCGTTTGAAATCTCACCTTATTGAGGTTGAAGCTCAGTGGGATGCTCTCAAAGCTGAATTAGCCAAAGAAAAGGAGAAGAATGAGGGTGTTCTTCATCAAATGCTCTCTCTTCTTCAATCCAAGACCACAACCTCCTCTGCCCCTTTCCAGCCTTAGGAGTCCAGTGCCTCCAAAAACCCCCTCTATGACCCAGTTTGGGATTGTTCTGCTTTTTGTTTTCTGTTTTGCTCATGGTTGCGACTGTTCTTAATTCTTTTTGTGTATGGTGCCTGATCTGCTGTCTAATCAATAAATTTTGCTGTTTGGTTATTGATTTTGTCCCAGTTTCTTAAATAGCTTACATTTGATTGGTTTCCTTTGATGATTAATTCATGATTGCATCTGCAGTTGCCTCAATGGCCATGAGTAATTGTTAATACTTCTGGTAAGTTTATTATTTTGCAACTTTTCAATGATGCCAAAAGGGGGAAGATATGTGCTTTCAAAATTTCAATGCTTTTTGTGATATTTATAACCTAATGAACCTGGTCTCTCTATGATGAATGCTTAAATCTATAAAAAGTGTCTATGTTGGATTAAAGTATGTACATGGTTAAGCATAGAGTTTCTCATAATCAAAAAGGGGGAATTTGTTGAATCAAGTCACTGCATGATTTTGAAGATTGACAAATGCCAACCCAGTTGAACTAGGTCCATCAGGGCAAACATAGTCAAACAGACCCATTGGCACGAGAAGCGTCCATGCACAAGAGATAAACATTATCTGTGAACTAAGAGGTTATCTAGAACTAAGAGGTTATCTCTTAAGTGAAAAGGTTGCAAATTGATAAGAAGATGGAGTTTGATTTCAGGTAGGGCAGAATCGAGATCAAGGGAGTTGAGATAAACTCAAACTCTTCCACCAAGGAAGAGTTGTATTAGAACTGAACAACAACGTCTCAACTACTGACTCTATTGTTGAAGCATTCCTGCTGAAAAAATAATGCACAAACACAGAAGTGAAACAAGAACTGAAAGCAAAATTACCAAAGGTATTTGACAAGAAGAATCCTTATGGCTCAAAAGCTACTTGAACCAGCTAGAAGAACCAGTTCCATCTGTTGTCTTTTAGTCTAGTTTATTTGTAGTAGGTGATTACAAATTGTACCTTTCGGCTTTATCTAGAAGCAATTGTAATATGTATTGAGTGTTCAAGTTATAGTTAACTTGAAGTTTGTCACAAATAGGTAGAGGCTAGTTTGCCACAAAGGGATTAGAGTTAGTCCTTAGGTTTACAAAAGAGTTTATTTTGTAAATGCTGTTTAGCTCGTTGATATAGTGAAGAGTTTGGGAAAATCCTACTGGGAAGTAGGTCATGATTTTTTCACCTTTGAGCCAGGTGTTTTTCCACGTAAAAATTGTTGTGTTCTTTAAAGTCTGCAATTACTTTCCGCAAACAGTAGAAGTTGGAACACCAAGAAGAACCAGGTTCTTCTATAGAGACTGCACTTGGACACCACACAAATCACCCCTCTCCCCTCTTGTGTGGTATTGACGTATAGAATATCAAACTAATGTTGGAACCCTTATTATTTCTAGAAGCACCTTAGATTGACATGGTGTCCTTGTTCAAAAATTCGCTCAATCTGTTTGACATGAGGCCTGTTCATTATTTATTATTCAACTTTGGAATAATATAAGTGTAACCGTATGTTGTTTCCTTTTGTGTAGGAACCATTTATGTGTGTGCTTAGATTTTTTATACTCATATCATTTTAGGGAAGAATACTCAAATCAATTGATTATGGATAAAAGAAGATGAAAAAGAAAAGAATGGAGCGTAAGTATCTATCTATCTATCTATCCGTCTGTCTGTCTGTCTGTCTGTCTATCTATCTGTCTCTCTCTCTCTCTATCTGTCTATCTATCTATCTATCTATCTATCTATCTGTCTATCTATCTATCTATCTGTCTATATATCTACCTATCCACCTATCTACCTATCTATCTATCTGTCTATATATCTACCTATCCACCTATCTACCTATCTATCTATCTACCTATCTACCTATCTATCTATCTATATATTATTATAAAAGCATGAATACAATATCGGATTACCAAAATAACCTTATAATATTAAGTATAATAACTCATAGTAAAAGGACATAGCCAAAATTCCAGATATTAGCCTTATAATCCTATTAGTTTTAGAACATAATACTATACGTTAGGATTCCTACATGATTACCTTTAGGAATCCTATTAGTGTAATTAATTTCGGATTGTCTAATTCATAAAAAATTGAACAAGTAAATATCTTTAGTCATGTAATCCTATAACTTTTAGGATATACTTCTTAAAAATTGCTATTACTAATTTAATTTGAAAATGTATTATAATGTCCTATTACTAGTTTAATTTGTGAATGTATTATATTGTACAAATCCGTTTAGAAAAATAAGAGCCTATATTATTATAAAATCGTAAATACAATATTAATATATCAAAATAGCCCTAAAATATTAAACGGAAGAACTCATAGGGAAAGGACATAACTACAATAACCTATTTTTGGACTACGATATCTTCTATGCTAATTTTAATATTTAAGATTTTAAAATTAATAAAATTTTGCCTATTAAATTATCATTAAAAATATGTAGGAAGGTTTAATAAAATCAATTTCATAAGAATCCTCCGTATTGGCAATACATTATGTCACGACCCAAACCAACCCGGTCGTGATGGCACCCATCGTGGAACTAGGCAAGCCGACACACTTCCAACCAACTCGAATTTTCATAAAATTTTTTAGATAATAGCTTTTATCAAACTGAAGTTTGCGTAAAAGAAATAAACTCAAAACCAAAATGCGGAAAATAAAAGCCCAACATCGGGTGTCACTAAGTCATGAGCCAATACTACAACTGTTCTGAAATATAACAAGACATCACAGTCTGAGTATAGCCAAAATACACTAAAAGGAAGATAAGGAAGGAGAAAGGTGGGACTGCGATTGCCAGGCAACTACCTCGCTATCTCCGATGAAAATCTGTGACTGGAATAGTCAACAACAGCTACCGTGACCTGAGATACCTGAATCTGCACACAAGGTGCAGGGGTAACATGAGTACACCAACTCAGTAAGTAACAAGCCCAAACTATGGACCGATAGGCAGTGACGGGCCAAACCTTAACAGATAACAAAATTAAATTGTATAGTAAAGTAGACATGCTTTCCATTCAAGTATTCAACTCAGGAAGCAAGGTAAATGAAAATGTGACCAACATGAAGTAATAAGCTCAGAATATCTCTAAGTGGAAATGCATAGAATGCATGAAATACTATGTACCTCCACTCTCAAGTGCTCAACCACTCTGTACTGTATATGGCCACCCGACCCAGGGAAGATCCATCCTGGAATATATACACATCGCTGACAAAAGTCGCTCATTACCGAGGAAGGACATTCCGGCCCTATGGAGAAGATCCATCTCCAGGTATAAATACTTCGGACAAGATCCATGCCCAGGGAAGACCATCCATCAAAATACCATCTGCGCTCACTGGGGGTGTGTTACAGACTCCGGAGGGGCTCCTACAGCCCAATCGCTATCACAATCATCAACATAACCACTGCAGCGTGCAACCCGATCCCATATCTGTCACTCATAATCAAGATCTCGTCCTCACTCAGTCATCACTCTCTAGTCTCACACACACGGTCTTACAATTCCATGAAACTAGCCTGAAATAATGATATGATGTGCCAAATAATAATATTTGAGACTGAGACATGATATGATATGCATGAATAAGACTGATTACAGAATATCAGTGAAACTAATTAGATGATATCAAGAAACGACCACTCGGGTCTCAACAGAATCAACGTGAAGCCCTAACAGGATATCTAGCATGATTTACAACACATTTACTTAATCACATGATAGAAACACATATATAGCAAGAAAGAGTCACTAAGCGGTGCCATGGAATGAACCAGGCCACAATTCTCACAGTGCACGCCCGCACGCCGTCACTTGGCATGTGCGTCACCTCAATACAAATCACATAACACATAGCTCGGGGTTTCGAACCCTCAAAACCAAGTTTGGAAGCGTTAATTACCTCAATCAAGCCAAAATCCTACTCCGCGACGACCTTGCCTCTCGACTCAGCCTCC
This sequence comes from Nicotiana paniculata, assembly GCA_005239505.1. NCBI lineage: Eukaryota > Viridiplantae > Streptophyta > Magnoliopsida > Solanales > Solanaceae > Nicotiana > Nicotiana paniculata. The sequence goes on along the minus strand of MDKI01085634.1, from coordinate 3,058 downwards.
AAACATCCCGAATCTAACCAAAAGCAATACAATGCAACCAATATAGTCCAAGGAAAGAATTCCACACGAAAAACTATCAATTTCAACAAAAATCCCGAAATTCCCCCAAACCCGGCCCTGGACCCACGTCTCGTAATCCAAAAAAAATCACAAAACTAGAAAGTGCATTCACTCACGAGTCCAACCATACCAAATTTATCAAAATCCGACCTTGTTAGACCCCTCAAATCCCCAAATCAAACTCTCCAATTACCAAGCCCTAATCCCCTTTATTTCATCCCTAATTCCTACTACTTACATGCTTAAACAACTGAAAATTACTATAATCACGAGTATTAAGCTCAAATAACTTACCTCAATGTAAACCCCCTTGATTCCCTCTTCAAAACTCTCCAGAAAGCTCATAAACCGATTAGAAATTGTGAAGAATGACCACAAATTCGCGAAGTCCACAATTTATACCTTCTGCCCAGTACTTCCGCATCTGTGGTCCATTGGTCTCTTCTGCGACGCCGCACCTGCGGAAAAACCACCGCATGTGCGGATTCCACTTACTCCTCAAAATCCGCATCTACGACCAACATCTCGCACCTGCGGTCCCGCAGGTGCGCTCCAATACTCGCACCTGCGCATCCAGCCCAAACCACTCCTGCATCTGCAAGCCCCTTTCCGCTTCTGCGAACCTCACACCTGCGCTCCCCCTTCCACAGCTGCGGGAAAACACCAGCAGCTCCCAAACCAGTAGAATTAGCAGTCCTTCAACACCAAAAATCATCCCGTGAACCACCCGAAACACACCTGAGGCCTACGGGACCTCCACCAACAACACCAACAAGTCACATAGCAATATATGAACTTAGTCGAGCCTTCAGAACACTCAAAAAAACATCAAAACATTGAATCAACATCGGATTCAAGCCTAAGAATTCCTAAACTTCGTATTCCGCAAATGATGCCGAAACCTACCAAATCACCTCCAAATGACTTGAAATTTCGCACACACGTCACAAATGACCCCACAAACCTACTATAACTTCCGGAATTCCATTCCGACCCAGATATCTAATTTTTCCGTTGCCGACCAAAATCGCCGAATTTCCAACTTTCGCCAATTCAAGCCTAATTCTACCACAGGCCTCCAAAAATACATTTCGGAGGCGCTCCTAAGTCCAAAATCACCTGATGGAGCTATCCAAACCATAAAAACCCCAATCCGAGATCTTTTACTCATAAGGCAATATCCGGTTGACTTTTCCAACTTAACCTTCTAAGATAGAGATTAAGTGTCTTATTCCACACCAAAACCATTCCAAATCTGAACCAACCAACCCGATACAACATAATAAAGTTGAACAATATATAAAGAGCAGAAATGAGTGAAACGGGACTATAACTCTCGGAACGACCGTCCGGGTCGTTACACATTACCATTTCATATTGTCCAATACGAAGAATAAATAAAAGTAATATTAAATCTGTATAAAGAGTTGAAATTGAGAAAAATAATACTCCTACAATAAATTTTTTTTATATTATATTTGTACTATTGTCCTACTCAAATAATATTTTTTAATCAATTTTTCGTGTAATATTAAAAAATATCTAATTATTAAACAACAACTAAGAAAATATTTAAGAATATAAATGTGTGAGGAAGAGAGACAAAATGGTTGGTAAGAGTCAATTAAATATTCAAAATAAAAGATGAACTAATATTAAGATCTGAATCAACATAGAATAATTTTTTTTATGTTAAAACCAAATAAATAAATCTTTTAATTAACTAGCAAGAGTATCCAATTCAATTATTTTTTAAATTATCATATGAGTAAAATTCTTATTCAAGTAAAAGAAAATCTTAGGGTATATAAATTAATTCCATAAAAAGAGCGTTAGAACATAAAGTAAAAATATTAGTGTATTATTAAGAATCAAAATGTTATACAAGAGTATGAGGAAGCACAATCAAAGCTAATCCTAAATAAGAACAAGCTTTCAAGACCATATTATAAAGAGTCTACTATAGTATAGCGAGATTATTCTTTGTAGATGACTCTGGCGGAATCGAAATAATATTCTTATGTCACGCATTACTTGCAAATATCATATCAAGAGGCATGACACAGTTAGCAATAATAGCAAGTGGTGTACCAACAACTACTTTATTGTGAGACTGCCCACTTTAGATTTTATATACCTCTTCAAACAACTTAAATAACAATCACAAATATATCAAAGCAGAGTAATGGTGCTAAATTTATAAGAAAAGCAAAATTAATAATATGGGATGAAGCACCTATGGAGTGTCAAATGATCGAAATAATTGTCCAGAGTTCTAGAGATATATTAGATATAAATGAACCGTTTGGTGAAAAATTAATGGTTTGGGAGGTGATTTATGTCAAGTACTACCATTAGTTCCAAAATCGACAAAAGCAAAGATGTAAAAGCTAGCTTGCCAAAGTTATACTTCTGGCCTCGAACGAAAAAGACCCAACTGACAAGAAATATAAAGTAAGAATAGATCCAGAATTCAGTGTCTTCTTGCTTCGTGTCGGAAACGCAGAAGAGCATCCAATAAAATATGATTTGTTTCTTTGTGAACACTTGGTTATCAATCCCAATGATAATAGTAGAGCATTTAATAAGAGAAATATTTCTATCATTAGATTATAACGCAATTTTTCAAATCACATGATAGAATTAAAAATATATCTTAACTTAGCATAAATGAATATGTTGATCAACTTAATAAAAGGTTGATTGCAAAATTGATAGTAAAAAAATGTTTTTCAGTTTTTGACTCAGCATAAAATGATACCAATAATTACTACCAAGAAGAATACGTAATGTCACGACCCCAAAATCCACTAGTCGTGATGGAACCTAACCCAACCCGCTAGGTAAGCCAACTACTAATTATCCAATTTCAGTAATACAAACAAGACAATAAAATGAAAGAAATTTTACTGAATTTTATACATTTCCCAAGGACTGGTGTGAGCATGTGATTTTTACTCGTCATACCGTCCTATAAAAATCACAATAAATCAATTGA
>MDKI01178812.1:0-29368 GCA_005239505.1 Nicotiana paniculata | reverse complement strand
CTGTGCCCATTCGAGGCTCTCGGCTCGATCGGCCCAATGACATCCATTCCCCAGGCAATGAATGGCCATGGTGCTGACATGGGGTTTAACCTCGAAGGCGGCGCATGGATCAAGTCGCCGTGTATTTGGCACTGATGGCACTTCCGGACAAAGCTGAAACAATCTTTCTCCATAGTCATCCAGTAATATCCCACCCGCAGGATTTTATTGGCGAGGACATATCCGTTCATATGGGGAGCACATACTCCTGAGTTTACCTCATTCATAATCTTTTCGGCTTCTTTAGCATTCACACACCTTAATAGATTCAAATCGGGGGTCCTTTTATACAGCACTTCCCCACTTAGGAAGAAACTGCTGGCGAGCCTTCTGATGGTTCTCCTTTGGTCCCTGTTGGCCTGCTCCGGGAATTTTTTGTTTTCAAGAACCTTTTGATATAATGATACCATGGTTGAACATCGGGATCTATTTCAACCGTGTTACAATAACCATGTCTTTCCCGGATTTGGATCTCTAGCGGGTCAATATGAACATTGCCCGGATATGACAGTATTGCAGCTAAGGTAGCTAGTGCATCAGCTAACTCGTTGTGGCATCGAGGAATATACCTGAATTCGACGGCTTTGAATCGTTTGCCAAGATCCTCCACATGTTGTCTATATGGAAGAAGCTTAACATCTCGAGTTTCCCACTCCCGCTGAGCTTGCTTGATGATCAAGTCGGAATCTCCCATGATCAATAACTCCTTTAAATCCATGTCAATTGCCATGTTCATGCCCATTATGCAGGATTCATATTCAGCAGTGTTGTTTGTACAGAAGAAACGAAGACGGACGGTGGCTGGATAGTGTTGTCCCGTGGGCGAAATCAAAATTGCCCCGATCCCAACACCTTTTGCATTTACAGCTCCGTCAAAGAACATTTTCCAAGTGTTGGTGTTTTCTGGGATTACCTCGATTGAGTTTACTTCCACGTATGGGAAGTAAGTACTCAAAGTTTGATATTCGTAATCGACAGGATTTTTAGCCAGGTGATCCGCCAAGGCTTGAGCTTTCATCGCCGTACGGGTGAAATAGACTATGTCGAACTCGGTGAGCAGGATTTTCCACTTTGCTAATCTCTCAGTGGGCATTGGCTTTTGGAATATGTACTTCAAAGGATCCAGTCTGGTGATGAGGTAGGTGGTGTAAGCCAACAATTAATGCCGGAGCTTTTGAGCAACCCAAGTCAAGGCGCAACAAGTTCTTTCCAACAAGGTGTACTTGGCTTCATAACTTGTAAATTTTTTGCTCAGGTAGTATATAGCTTTTTCCTTCTTCCCGGTCACATCATGTTTCTCTAGAACACACCCAAAAGAATTTTCCAACACCGTTAAATACAAGAACAGAGGTCTTCCAGGTTTGGGTGGGACCAACACTGGCGGATTCGACAGATACTCTTTGATTTTGTCGAAAGCTTCTTGGTACTCATTCGTCCATTTAATTGCTGCATCTTTCTTCAACAGCTTGAATATAGGCTCACACATGGAGGTTAACTGAGCAATGAACCTGCTGATATAAATCAACCTACCCAGCAAACTCATGACCTCTTTCTTGGTTCTCGGAGGGGGAAAATCCCGAATAAACCTTATCTTTGTCGGATCCAGTTCTATACCCCGTCGACTGACTATAAAACCTAACAATTTTCCAGATGGAACTCCGAAAGCACACTTGGCTGGATTCAATTTTAAGTCATACTTACGCAGACGTTCGAAGAATTTTCTCAGATGCTGCAAATGGTCATCTGCGTCCTAGCTTTAATAATCACATCATCCACGTATACCTCAATCTCCTGGTTCATCATGTAATGAAAAATGGCGGTCATAGCCCTCATTTAGGTTGCCTCGACGTTCTTTAAGCCGAATGGCATGACCCGGTAACAGTAAGTACCCCAAGGTGTGGTGAAGGACGTTCTCTCTGCATCTTCTTCATCTATCAAAACCTGGTGATACCCAGCGTAACAATCTACGGAAGACTGTATCTCATGTTTGGCGCAGTTTTCAACCAGGATGTGGATGTTTGGCAATGGAAAGTTATCCTTGGGGCTTGGTTTATTCAAATCCCGATAGTCGACACACACTCGGACTTTCCCGTCTTTCTTTGGTACCAGGACAACATTAGCCAACCACGTGGTGTGTTGGACCACTCGGATTACTCCAGCTCTTAACTGTTTAGTGACTTCTTCTTTGATCTTGTCACTCATGTCTGTTTTAAATTTTCTCTGTTTTTGTTGGACAGGTAGATAATCGGGGTAGGTTGGCAATTTGTGCACCACCAAATCAACACTCAGTCCGGGCATATCATCATAAGACCAGGAGAACACATCTTTGAATTCGAATAGAATTTGGATCAAAGCTTCCCTAGTCTTTTCATCAGTATAGATACTTATCATGGTTTCTTGGACTTCTTCTGAATTACCCAAATTAACTAGTTTGGTTTCGTTTAAGTTTGGCTTAGGCTTATTCTCGAATTATTCCAATTCTCGATTTATTTCCCTAAAAGCCTCATCTTCATCATATTCCGGTTCTTGATTCATTATTTCTTGGTTAGACGGTGTGTCAAGATCTTGGCGTGAAGTCCGCAAGCATGTCATGTTATTCAAGTCCGTATTATTAGAACTGAAAAGAGATATAAGAAAAAAAAAATAGCAAAAATATTAGGACGAATAAAGAGAGAGATTTGTGGACTATGAAATATTAATTTCATTTCATTGAATTTTGAACATAGGAGGGTTTACGTCAGAATTTTAAAAAGGCAATAAATTAAAAACACTCGAGTTACACCCTGGAATAACTCGAAGTGCATAAGGATGGCAAGGCTGAACTGCCGGGACTCCCGCCTGACTGGAGTAACCTTCCAATTTTGGAGCTTGGCGTTAGGATCCATATATTGCACTTCAGCAGTGCTTGAACCTTCTCCTGGTTGGACCATATGAGCCTCATACAACATCTGTCTTATTGCTCCGCAAATTTCTTTAATTTCTTTAGCCATGAAGGCCTCCTCCTCTTCCTCTACGTATTTTGGCTTGACGAATGATTCGGTGATGTGCGGTATTGGCTGAGGCAATAATCAACCATCTTTCTTACGTTGGTCAGCCCATTTTTTATCATCGGGAGTATCTTGAAACCCTATGCCGAAGAACTTCTTACTGGTATGCAAGGTGATAGGTTCTTTAATGCCTTGCAAGGATACCCCGAGCCCTTTTCTAGGTGTGTACCCATGTTTAATCATGTCGCTAGCGACCATAATTGATGTGTTTTATAAGAAGGGTTAAGGACACGTGGTTCCTTCCTCATATTGGTCCGCTACCACAATCTCGTAAGCCTGGTAGACTATATGCTCGCTGCCTTCTCTTGCTTCCAAGCATGGGACTGATGGGTCCCTGTAAATAGATTGCTCGCCCTCTCCGTGGACCACAATTTCCTGGTCTTCATACTCAAGCTTAACCATCTGGTGGAGAGTAGATGGCACTGCCCTTGCTGTATGAATCCAAGGCCTTCCCAGGATATAATTATAGGAATATCCATATCTAAGAACTGGAATGTTACTTCAAAATCTACAGGGCCGATTGTCAAGACCAAATCAATCTCCCCGATTGTGTCTCTTTTGATGCCATCGAATGCGCGAAAGCACACATTGTTGGGCCTAATTCCCTCAGTACCGATCTCCATTCTTTGTAGGGTCGATAGAGGGAAAATATCAACCCCAGATCCGCCATCCACCATAACTCTTTTCACATAGTACCCTTCACATTTATCAGTTAGGTGGAGAGCTTTGTTGTGGGCAGCCCCTTCTGGAGGCAAGTCATTTTTGCTAAATGATATCCGGTTGACTTCGAAAAATCGTTCCACCATTCTTTCCATTTGCTCAACTGTGGTCTCGGACGGATAATATGCTTCATTAAGTGTTTTGATCAGGATTTTCTGATGCTCGTTTGAACTTATCAGCAAGGATAGAAGTGAGACCTGGGTGAGGGACTTTCTGAGCTGCTCAATTATGATCTATTAAGAGGTTTTCATATTTTTGAAGAATTCTTCTGCCTCTCCGGCACTGATTGGATTCTTAGGCGGAAAGCGTTTCTGCTTGCTTTTGTTCATTTCTTCCAGGTTGAGGTATTTCTCTGATGAGTTTATCTCACTCGCTTCCCCAGTAATTTCTTTTCCTTTGTACATCACCACCGTCTTGTTGTAATTCCAGGGGACGATAGTGGTGTCCTTTATGGGATTCTGTGGTGCGCAACTAATAACCACGGGCTCATTCAGCCTTGGTGAAATTATCGGCCCCTGCACCACATAAGCCCCCTTCGGTATGTATATTTCCGGGACATTTGGCATAGTCTTGTTGTGTTGCAATCTTTTGGGAGGGCTTAACACATATTGTTCCTTCCTGGGTTCCCTGGGAACATAAAGAACGACATCTTTAGAAGGCCCTGTCCCTATCTTTGTTTCAACCTCTCTTGTGGCAGGAAGAGTGGAGTTACCTTTCTTCTCCTACTTAGCTTGTTTTGGTGTCGCTTTGGGTTTCTTCTCTACATCAATAATGGCGATGATAGTTTTCAGAGCCGAATCAAATTCTCGGTCTTCACAAATCATGCCAATAATTGGCCCGTTATTGTTAGCAGGCAATGGGTTATTGGTCACGTTGGGAGCTTCTTCGCCCCTTAGTACCACCTTTTTTTTGTTCTATTAAGCTCTCAACTGCCCGCTTGAGGGTCCAGTAATCCTCAGTATCATGTTCCTCGGCCCTTAAGTGATAGGCACATTGAGTACCTGGCCGGTAAGAGGGGGATTCTGGGGTTTGCCTATTTTGGGGTACAGGCTGCAACAGACCTATTTGACCAGCTTCGGGAAAAGGCTAGAGTATGATTCGCCAATTGGTGTAAAGTTGGTCCTTCTGGGTGGTTCCCGGGGATTGTTTTGTGGAGGGCGAGGATTATACTGAGCTTGGCGAGGAGGGTTGTTTCTGGGTAGTGGGCTCGATTTTGATTATAGTGTTGTTGGGCATCTTGGTGGGGTTAGAAATGACGGGGGGCATGGGAAAAATAGCCTCGGGGCTGCTGAGAGTTTCTTATACTGGAGGCCATCATTGCTGATTCCTCTTCTGTCTTCCTATTGGCTGCACTTCGTGACCCACTATGGATTGCTTGGGAAGTTTCCCTTATGGCGGATTTGCTTAGAATGCGACCGGTTTTCAGACCGTTTTCAACCATCTCTCCGATTTTTATCACTTCCGCAAATGGCTTGCCCATGGCGGACATCATATTCTGGAAGTAGTCGGCTTCCTGAGCTTGTAAGAAAATGCTGACCATTTCTGTCTCGTCCATCGGAGGTTTTACTCTGGCAGCTTGCTGACGCCACTTAATAGCGTATTCCCTGAAGCTTTCCGATGATTTTTTCTTGAGGTTGGACAAAGAATTCCTGTCTGGTGCTATGTCCACGTTGTATTGAAATTGTCTGACAAAGTCCCGGGCCAGGTTGTCCCATATATGCCAGTGGGATATATCTTTGTCCATGTACCACTCAGACGCAATCCCAGCCAAGCTCTCCCCAAAGTACGCCATTAAAAGCTCTTCCTTTCCGCCTGCTCCCCTTAGCTGGTTGAAATATCTTTTTATATGAGCGATGAGATCCCCGTGTCCGTCATATTTCTCAAACTTGGGGGTTTTAAACCCGAGAGGCAGGTGAAAATGCACAAGTCGGCATAAGAAACACTTTTCTGACCACTTAATCCCTGTATGTTTCTGAGACTCTGCTCAATGATTTTCATTTTTCGAGCCATATCTTCCCTCTTGGGGTTCCTTTTGTCTTGTCCCACGACGGCTTTATGCTGAGGTTGCTGAGGGTATGAGTTTGGAGTAACATGAGTTGTGTCCAGATAGAACGACGGTGTTTGAAAGGTAAAGGCCAACGGCTCGAAGTTTGGTCCAGCTACTGTTGGCGGCGCTGTGGTAGAGGTAGGTGGTGCGGTAAAAATGTTGGAGGATACACTGGAAAATAGTGCCTGGGGGCGGACCTCAGAAGCCATTCCAGTGAAATGAGCTGACCTAGTCGGGTACCCGAATGGGGTAGCTGGGTAATTGATAGGTATGTTGGAGGTTCCGCCTGTTCTGGGAACCAACTCGGGAAAACCGGGGATGGTGCTGGAGGTTCCTTACCATTAAGACCAAGCGTCCCACATTTCCAACATGCGGTGATGCAGTATTCTATTTTCTTCAGCCGTGGCTGACTCAAATGTCGGGATGAATGAGCTTGGGTCATCATCAGAGGAGTTGATGATTGGAAGGTGACTTTCCGATGTCATTTCGACACTCCCTTTCGATCTTGTGAAGTATGGGTGTGAAGCCAGGTTACCGCAAAACCAACCACCTAAAACGACACCTTTTAACGAGAAATAAAACCACGAAACCGTTAGATTGAGGCATTCAACATATAGGGAATCGCACGTTGGGGGTATGCAATGCACCTGGGCAGTTAAACTCTTTCTACAGGTCTTGTATCGACTGAGTGTTTCATCCCGGCTTTTTTTTTTTGAAATTTCTTTTCCTTCTTTGCTATCTCTTTTTTTCAAAATTTCTTTCTTTCTTCTTCTGGATTGTCTTTTCCTTTTTAGGGCTATGATCGAATCCTACGTGGATTGCCTACGTATCACGACACCGCGTGAATCAGATCATTACGTAGTTCAAGTGAATAAATACAAAAGGAAATAAACATTCTGTCTTTCAAATTTTGTTTTCATTAAGTAAAACTTCAAATTTCATTCATTACAAAAGACTCTGACATACATTCTTGGAAATTTTAAAAACTACCAAAGACTTAAACTGACTGTAAAAGGAAAGCGAAATACAGACTCAAAAAGGGATATCATGAATATATAAGTGCCTCTATTGTTCCAGGGGCCTGCGGGACCTCAGTTGGTCTCACCTTGGGCCTGCGTGTCATGTCTTGTTGGAGGCGATTCAAGTCATCCATTATCTGGCGGACGAAGATCATCACCGCAGCGAAGAACGTGGATCGGGTCATATCCTCACATTCTTGGCATTTTGTGACAACATAATCAGTGATTTCTCTGACCCTTTGTCTGGTGATACCCTTTTCCTGGAGTAAGCGCCCGATCTGTTGGGATCTAGCCTCTAAAACCTGGGTGTCCTTATGGTTCTGTTCTTGTAACCGTTGCAAATCTTCCTCCAACTGAGTCATCGTCGCATAACAGTGTTCCCCTTCTGCTTTGAACTTTTTTGCTTGTTTAGCCATTTTATTTTCGAGGGTGGAAACCTTTTCTTTTAGGCCTGTGACTTCTTGGTCATATTTTCTTTTCAACTTTTGAACAAACTCTACCCTTTCCTCCGCATTTCTTGCCAATTTTTCTCGAGCTCTGGTCAATTCCTCCTCAGCTTTGTCCAGATCATCCCCATAGTTGCACACTTTTTGCCTAAGACTACTTATAAGTCTTTCATCAGTTCTGCTTCTTTCTGGGTTTTCAGCAACTATTTTCATTTTTTGGATCTAGGCTCGGAGAGACTTATTTTCTTTGATCAACCTGTTTTTCTCCCCTTCAGCTGTGGTGGTTTGCAAACTGTTTTCAAATTTTATATCTTTGATCTAGGCTTCCAATTTGCTTATTGTGGCTCTGTAGTTGTTGTCTTTTCCCAACCGGTCCCAAGGCTCTTGCGGTTCATTGGTAAAATGTTGTACGTGGGGCCTCTTGGCGGGCCGCTCCGGCTCTTGGTGCTCTCTACCCCTTCCACCATACCAAGTAGTGTAGCCAGGCTCTACCTCACCTCTGGATAAATCCCTTACTCGATTCTGTGGCTCCAAAAATCTACACTGATGCCAAATCTGGCGGACCCTATCCTCCGGAAATGCGGCTCTTGGGCACAATTCAATTACTTGCCGACTTAGGCCTTCATCGTGTGGAACATTTTGATGCCTTCCTAGTTGTCGTAAGACCCGATGTGGGGAATATGTTTGAATACTTCGGAGGCCCATCAACAGAGGATAGCATACTTCGGCTGACATATAGATGACTTCATTGATAGGGAGCCAACCGAATGTCCATTCAATTTGGTCGGCAGTCAAAGAACTCAAGTGTGCAAGCCAGGCTTCTGTGCCTTCTGGAAATTCATGCCCCTCTACCCGAGTCCTATGTTCTTCAATGCAATTAAGTCCAATCAGACCGTAATTCATATACCCTGGGTGACGACATAGATGTTTAATCATCCAGATTTGTAAGAGTAGATTGCAGCCCTCAAAAAACTTTCCTCCGGATTGGCAAACAGTTAAGGCACGGTAGATTTCTGCCACGATCATTGGTACAAGAGTGCCATTAGACTTTTTTATCATGAAGTCGGCTGCTCCTACGAGTCCAATATCTATACGTTCATCGCTCCTCGGGCAGATTAGGATACCTAAGAATGCTACCATAAAGGCCAATCCCCGGCGGGCCTCCCATTTACTTTGATTCCCGTGGTGGGTTAAACCGGTGTTCACAGCTTCAAAACCCTGAGGATCCCCGTAACGACAGTAAAGGAAGTAAAACGTGCAGAATCCCTCAGATAAGTTCGAATCTTGGATTTCCCGACTGATGCTCAAAATGTCCAGGAATTTGTGACGAGTCATAGCTCTGGGTGCTACCGGATAACGGCTTTTGAGATTCTCACTGAGGCCAGCATACCCCGCTATCTCTTCCAGTGTGGGTGTCAATTCAGAATCCGAGAAATGAAACACATTCTGTGCGGGATCCTATAATGGTATTAGAGCCTCAATCATGTCCAACCGCGGCTTAATCTTCAAAAGGCCGGTGAACCCACCTAAAGCTTTTACCACAGCACCTCTACTGACCTTCCCCAGGTTTCTCCACCACATATGGAGTCCTATGGGAATTTCCTCTACAACTTTGAAGGGGATATTTTCAACGGTGCTCATCCTGCACATTTATTTAGGTGATTGTTTAAGAAAGAAGCAAAAACCCTGATTTATTTTTGACCAAAGAGAAAAAGGTGATACTTTTGCAAAGAGTCTATAACTAATTGAAAATGGACCATCTTTGCAAATACGGCCCGTTAGCACTTTGGGAAGGAATATTTTAGGGCTGTGTTTGCTAATTGGGTCAAAAATTTGAAAAAGACCATAGGTGGCTATTCTTGCAAAAACAGCCTTCTGGCGCCCCGTTGGGACATTTTGGCTGCTTAGACAAGGACGTTATCACCTTTATTTATGACCATATTTTTTGAAAGATAAAGTTGGACCCGGTTAGGGTTGCCTACGTATCCCACACCGACGGGGTTCAAACAATGCGTAGTTCGGGGAATTTTGACACGGTTTGAAAAACATGCACTGACTCATTTCCTTTTTCCATTTTATTTTTTCAAAATCTTGGCAGAGTTTCGAGACAATTTTGAATATCGGTGTTTTTTTTCCAAAATCGGAAAATTTCTATTCTATTTCGCTCTTGGTTTTTCTGACATTTCTTTTATTTAGCCGGTCGACAAACAAGCCGAAACAAAATAATGTACACATAGCCAGGTATGATGCATCAGGATGGTCTTTATTTTCAGGTTCACCTGTTCTAGACGGACCCAACCCTTGTGTTGAGTCCCCTAAGTCAAATGCACATGATGCAGATAATCGTTCCTATTACGGATCCGACATGAGGCTATGTTATTATAAGTTTAAATCCTAGGGTTTTGTTCTAGACCAGGCTTACCCGAGTGTACAGCTCGAGGCGGGGGAGGGGGGGGGGGGCGCAGCATTCCGAGAATACAGAAGCTTCACCGGCTTTGCAACTGTCCGAACCTCGTTCTAAAATTTGGATATGACTCTAACAGAAAAGAAGTCACACGAAGTGCACACTTCCCAGATGATTTATAAGACTCAGAGAGAAAGGGGGTTTCGACACAATTTATATACACTTCAGATAATATCAAAGCAGTAAAAAAGTGGCATTTAGAACATTAGGTTAAACATGTAAAAATCAGGTAATAATGAAAGCCAAATATAACAGCTATTGTAAGCTCGAATTCTTGAACCCTGCGAAACCAGAGATTCTGGGTTCGATCCCCAGCAGAGTCGCCAGAGCTGTCACACCTCCTTTTTTCACTACCCCCTGATTAATAAAAGGGGTAATAAGGGAGTTTTTCCACTTTAAGTGACATTATTCGGATTTGGGATTTATTGTAGTTTTCAGAGTCGACACCCGGATTTTTGATGATGTTCCGGGACACCGTTTTATTGAAATCCCAAACTGAGGAAATTTAGACTCTGTTTTATTTTATTTGCGATCAGAAATCCAAGTAAGGAATTCTGTTGACCCGGGAAAAGGTGTTAGGCATTCCCGAGTTCCGTGGTTCTAGCACAGTCACTTACTATTAATATTTGGCCTAAGTTATCTGATTATTTACGTTTTTAGCCTATTGTGCATTTAGACTTTTTAACTTTCAACCGCTTTTAATATTTATGGATTTATCTTGAAACAAGTCACGATGGCGTGCACTTGTTTGTTTTGGACACGTTATAACTGCGCCACATGAAATGCACCCTCAATTACAATATGTGATTTTTATTGTGGTTTTGAGTTAAATTCGGGGATATGAGTTGCCACACCCGAGTGTAGATTATATAGTCAAGATTATGGTCGTGGTGGTTTTAAAATGCCTATTTTGAAGCGATATTCAATTACTCTCTAGGTTTTCTATCTAAAGAGGTATTTTTAGTTTTACGGGATATGTATAGAAATCAATTCGGATATTTATGGATTTATCTTAGAACAAGTCACGATGACGTGCATTTGTTGTTTTTGAACACATCACAATTACGTCACATGAAATGCACCCGTGATTGCTACGTGTGATTTTATCATGGTTTGAAGTTAGGGTCGGGAGAACGAGTTTCCACGCCCGAGTGTAGGTTATGGTTGTTTGAAGTGATTTTTCGATTACTTACTAAATTTTCAAACTAAAGAAGTATTTTTCGACCTAAAGGATATGTGTGAGATTGTCCAAAATTAAATTCACTAGCCTAAAGGACGAAATACTTGGGCTATGGACATATTTTAGCCCCAATTTATCGTTTCACCCTTTGGCCAATCCTAATTGTGGCTAATTTTGCAAGAGAGAGTAAACTATGTGACTTAATTGCAGCATATTAACAAGGAAAAAATTACTAGTTGATAAGTCACATATTTAAAACGTCTAATAAACACATAGATCATTGATTGAATGGTTTTATCAATTTCAAATATCCTAGAATCATAATATCTGATTCATAATCCATACATATTGAGTCCTACATATTGTTATTGAATCTGAAGAATAAGAAATGGATCTGATGAGAAACGCTTTAAATGAAAAAAAATTATATTTGTATATAGTTTGAAATTCCTTTGCTCTAAAATAGTTATTTTCAGAATTTTCAATAGGTATTTATGGGGGCACTTTGGACGGACTGACTTGAACACAAAATGTAGGAAAAGGTTTTGAAAAGACGCTATTGAATTTGTCAATCAAATCTAAATATTCAAATGGTTAACATATGAAATTTTGCATTTAAATTTGAGAACAAGCAGTTTTGAGGCTAAGGGATTTTCGTGTTTTCCAAGCCCAATGGACTGTGTTCAGGCTTTTTCAAGCTCTAAAGGGACATTATCAATAGCTTGGCTATTTTAAACTATCCAGAATAGCCATGTTTGAGTCCACTTCACTCAAAACATATATGGAACTAATTGTACACATTTTTCTGAAATTATATGAACACATACATACGAAAGGAAGGACTGCGATACAATAAATGCAGTGTCCAATCTTATATTACAACTAAAGACAATATAGAATTGTAAAAAAAAAAAATTACACTTTCTACTCCAGAAATACAATTTCCTAAAGTATGAAAAATAAATAAATAGTAATACAAAATGAACATCAACTGCTGCTCCTGTGCGAGCCAACAGCACCCATAACTTGAAATCCTGCATTTTCATCACTAATTTTAAAACTAAATAACACGAACTCCATGTGCACTTCAAGGGATGAATCTGACCATTATAGAGGTCAGGTTCGACCCCTTTAGTGCTGTTTCGACAGTGGTATCTAAATATATAGGGTCTGAGCCATCCAGACCAATATTTGAGCACCTTTATGGGGTGAATTTGACCATCGGGGGTCAGATTCACTTCTTCTTAGTGCTATTTTTCTAATAACTCTACCACGACTCCAATTACATAGATACATATTCAATCACAGAATTACACAAGAAGATAATGAAAGTTAAGATGAAGCAGATTCAGGATAAACCTCAGAAATTGGAAACTTGACAAACATACTTGACTTGTTAATACAATACTCAAAATTTAACACAAACATTCATATATATCTCAACATCAGATTTGCACACAAATTTATACGAAAGAGAACTTAAACAAATCCAACAGATTCAAAATGAGCCACTGTTTCAGACCTAAAATTTTTATTTAATGTAAAGTGTTACATACCTTTTAAGAAAAAAAAATAGCAAAAGAGATCTGGACCAAATAAAGGTCCAGGGAGAAGTGGAATCAACAGAGAAAAAGAAAATCCAGCAACAAATGAGCAGCAAGTCAGCAGTAGATCAGAACAAAAAACAGGACCAGTAGGAAGAAACCCAGAGATTTGAGTGGGAATACTTAAAGTTCTTCAAAAAATCAGAATACCCAAGAAGAACAAAAGCAGACAACCAAACAATATACTAAGGAATTTTGTTCCAAAGGAAATCAGATTTTTCTTTTCTTTGTTTTTCTACTAATATTTTGGGAAATCTTTTTGTGAGCAGCAACAACTGTGTTTTTCTGTGTTTTTAGATTTTCAACAGTTGAAAGGGTGTCCAGAAAAGGAATCCTCTTAGTGGTAAAAAGTGTGTGTATTTATAGGGGGTTTGGGATAGGATATGCTTGGCATATTCCTTATCCAAAAATGCTGAAAATAGTACAGGCAGTTGTCACCCTTATATTTTGGGACAACTGCCCTTATTCTAGAAGATTCTCAGCCTTTGAAATTACTTTCTTGCCTCCTAAAAATCTGATTTATTGATTCTAGAAGGTTCTTGGGTTGTTATACCCAAGACTCCTTTAACTAAAAGTCCTAAATACCCCTTAAAGTCCCTAGAATTACCCTTCAGGTAACTAAGGTTAAGTTTGATTGGGGTTAACTATTAATTCTAGTTAGTTTATCCTAGTTAGGTACTTTAGTTAATTAAAACTAATAGTTGTTCCTAACTAGGATTATGACTTAATTAGTTAAGGGTTAGTTGATTAGGTTCTTAGAGTTGATTTCTAATCATACTTATTAGCTACCTGGGTTTACTGTTTCTTACACACTCAGTTATTCATGTCAAATTATAATCCCTGGCCTTATAATACTTCTTGATTAAAACAGAAAGAACAAGAGAAATTAAAAGGTAATCCTAAAATTAAACTAGAGATTAACTTTTACCTAATCAATGATCCAATCTTAGGAGTAATTAACCTATTAGGATCAAAATTTTATTAATCAAACAGTATGCTAGGAAGGCCTAACAACCGAAGAATTCTAGACAGCCTATATACCAATTAATCAAACATAGTTGTCAATCATGATATTAATTGACGAGACAAATTAAACATGACTGTCATGAAGCATATTTAAAACTTACTAACATTAAAACCTAAGATGCATTATTAAACTATCTAAACAAGGTTCGATTAACCTAAACACGTACGATTGAACTAAAATAAACAGAGTCAATTAACCAAAAATGGATCAAGGATAGGAAACAAACACACATGTGAAACAGTGATAAAATTCTATGCTAGTTACTAAGCAAATTAAACATGAAATACATTCAGGGTTTTGGATTAATCAAGGAAAAGAACACATAAACAAGCAGGGAAAAAAAAAGAAAAAACTAGTCTAAACAGGGAAAATGAAAACAGTGATTAAACAATTAACATGTTCAAGATTTTTCATAATAATACAAAAGATACAGATAGAAAAGAAAATCGGATACCCATTTAAGGGGGTTTGGCCGGAAAACTTCGACTCGCCTGACTCCGGCGGGGTTGGAAATGATCCAACCCGCATGAATCGATAGCTCTCATCAAAAGATGTCGACTCATGCAGGTACGAGGCATTGAAGATCCTTGAATCAGTGCGCATAGGAGAATTAGGGTTTTGGAATTTTAGATATGAAATTGGAGATTTTGGGATGGTTTTCTGAGAAAACTAACGCTAGGAGGTGGTTAGGAGGTGAAGGAGGTTGTAGGGTAGAAATTTGGGCTTGATTGGTGGTGCTCCTCCACCAGAGGCGATTTCCGGCACGGTAGAGGAACGACGGAGGAACGATGAGGTTAGAGAGATAAGAGAGAGACCGGGGAGGGGGGGTCATCTCTGAGGGGGGCGGGGGTGTTAGACTTTGAACTGAGGTGTAGGGGGTAACGTTTGGACATTTATATATTTAAGGCTTGGGGAGTTCCCGGCCGTTTGATCTATTTTGATCAACGATTGGGATTTGTTCGTTAAATGAAACGAGGTCGTTTGGGTAGTGTAGGCACTGGACCAGGTGATCTTGGGCTGGGTCGTTTGGTTAATTGGGGTGGAGGGTATAGAGATTGGCTTGGGTCGTTTGTGTAGTGTAAAGACCATCTTTTGTGTAACGACCCGACCGGTCGTTTTTCGTATTTGGACCCCGTTCCCCTAAATAAGACTTCCTGTAGCAGCTTTCAGTGATTCATGACTTGCGAGGACGGGTGGTTCAAGATTCAGAAGTGTATAGGGTAATATTGGAACACTTGGTTCCTTAAGATTTGGCTTTTAAGACCAAGTTTGACTTCAGTCAACATTCGGAGTAAACAACCTCGGAATCGAGTTTCACCGATTCCAGTAGCTTCGTATGATGATTTCAGACTTGTGCATATGTCAAAATGAGTTTTGGATGACCCGGGAGCGTTTCGACGCCAAATAGCGAAAATAGAATTTCCCTAAGTTCATAATTTTGTTTGGAACGTGTTTTATAGTTATCGAGGTCCGAACGGAATTTCGAGATCGGGAATAGTTCTGTTATGTCATATATGACTTTCTTGAAAAATTTGGTGTCATTCCGAGTAGCATAGGTCGGTTCGGCGCATTAAAACCGAATTCAAGAACTTGAAAATTCTTAAGTTTGATTCTAGGGGTTTTGATGAGTGATTTTGAGTTTTAGCGTGGTTTTTGGGGTGTTCCGAAGGCTCGAGCAAGTCCATAATATGATTTACGACTTGTTGGTACAATTGCAGGGGGTTCGGGTGGGCCCAGGTGCCTCCCGAACACCAAACGGGGCCAAAACCCAGCAGTTTCAGCTGCTGGTGCACCATGTCTGGTGTGGCCGCAGGTGCGGTTGCCCAGATCAAAGGTGCAAGTCCACTCCTGCGGTCGAGGCCTCGCAAGTGCGACTCCCAGGAGGAAAGTCCTACCTTCGCAGGTGCAGACCCTTCTCCGCAGGAGCGGGTTTCTACCGCAGGTGCGATCCCCTGGCTCCTTGCCAAAATCCGCAGGTGCGAACAATGGCTCGCAGGTGCGGTCCTCGAGCCGCAAGTGCGAGGTCACTGAAGGGAGTGAGCCAATTTAATTCGGGACTTAACAATTTTTTCACCACTTTCTTCTCCTCCATTTGACAATTTTGAGAGCTTTCAAGAGGGTGTTCGGCCTAGCTAATAAAAGGTAAGTAATTTCCATTTAAATGTTAGATTATTACACTAAATCTTAGGTAGATTAACACCTAATTAGTGGAAATCAAAAGGAGTTAGGGTGAAAACCTAGGGTTGATGAACTTTAGGGAATTTCACCACTTTCCTAATGAAATCATGTAAAAACTATATATTAATGGCCCTTAGGCTATGGGTGAGTGTTTTCTTCGAAAATTTTCGGAATCTGAGCATGTGGGCCCGAGAGTGTATTTTTGAATTTCTTCAATAAAGATGAATTGGCTAAGCTAGTAAGAGAATTTCATACTTTTGAGTGTATATTGACGTATTTATATAATATTTGACTAGGTTCGAGTCCTCGGGTGTAGAGTTTGGAGTTTCGGGCGCGTTCTTGACCCGGGAAGTAGGTTCTACGCGAGGTGAGTCTCTTTTCTAACCTTGTAAGAGGGAATTGTCCCCATAGGTAATTATAAATGATTGAATTGTCCTTATTTGCGGGGTCTATGCACGCACGAGGTGACGAGAGTCTGTGTGTAGCTACTAGTATGTTATGCCGGGTAGTCTTTAGGACTCACAAGCATGCTTATATGCCTTACTTGTATCCCTGCATGTATTCCTAGTCGATTATTATCCTTGAAACTAGCAAGAGAAAATGGAAGGTTACACTAAATCTTGCTGTTGCCATGATTCTTGTTTTCCAAGTATGAACTCCATATTTCCTGAATTTCCTGAAAATTCTGTGTATGTATACGAGCACCGTGTCGCATGTATGATTCGTGAGCGGGGTAGCCTTATATTATATCAACCGCATCACACGATCGATTCGCGAGCGGGGTAATAGATGAATCTATGGTTTGAGCCATTCGAACCTTCGGCAGTGCATATTTAAATTTTTGCGTCGCTTCGGCCGTACGCCTCGACATACTATATGCTATGTATTTGACTGAGAGTCTTATTAATATTGTCAAATGAATTATTTTATGTGGTAGGGGGATTTAGACTTGTATTAATGTTGTTATTTGACACTTGCGGTAGGTGGTAGTTCATATACTTGATATTCCATGTCTACTTCATTTCCATAATTACTAATCCTGATTAAACCTGTTTAATTATATTATTGCTAATGACCCTAGTGAGTAATACGTCTACCTCTTGTCACTACTTCTTTGAGTTTAGACGGGATACTAACTGGGTACTTATTTGTTTATATGTACTCATGCTACGCTTCTGTACTTAATTGTACATGTTCTGAGGTTGGTGCATCTGGTTATCATACCGGATCGCGATCGTGAGAGTACTTACTGGACTAGACTACACGGTGAGCTGCTCTTCCCAGCGTTCCTCAACAACACTGTGGAGTTTCTATTATTTTTGGATATTTTTGTCTACCCCTTTCAGACAATTGTATATTTATTTTGTCTACTTTGTATATTCCACTAGTCTCCTATGGACTTGTGACACTAGGTCTTGGCACGCGAGGTTGGTTTTTCTAATATTTTTGGCTACACTACATGTGTTGGCAAACGATCTTTTGAGTTCATTTAATCAAGTTGCATCACTTGACTGTTTTCTTAAAATGATTCTAAATCTAAAAATTTTCAAGCACTTAAGTATTTAAATAAGTAAAGTAATCTCGCTAGTCAACTGATGTTGGCTTTCCTGACTCCGGTGTTGGGCGTCATCACGACCTGAGTTGGAATTTGGGTCGTGACAGCATGGTATCAGAGCTCTAGGTTCACGTAGATATCACAAGTCACAGGCAAATCTAGTAGAGTCTTGTTGATCGATACAGAGACGTCTGTATTTATCTTCGGAAGGCTATAGGGTGTTAAGAAATCTCTCTTTATTCTTATTCTATCGTGCAGTTGATGGTCTTACTAAATCTCTTTCTTCTATTCTCTCACAGATGGTGAGGACTCGGGCAGCTGATATGCCAGACCCGGGAGATGTCTCTACCCCCGCCGTTCGAGGCCATGGCCGAGGCCGAGGGAGGGCACCAGCCCGAGGTAGGGGACGAGGGCGTCCCAGAGTTGCTCCATTAGCACCTCCAAAGGATCCTATCATCGAGGAGTAGGACGAGATACCTCCAGCAGATCCTGCCCCAGTAGATTTCATGACTGCACCAGGCTTTCAGGAGA
The DNA here is from genome assembly GCA_005239505.1 of Nicotiana paniculata. NCBI lineage: Eukaryota > Viridiplantae > Streptophyta > Magnoliopsida > Solanales > Solanaceae > Nicotiana > Nicotiana paniculata. Next base: position 11,511 of record MDKI01178812.1, on the reverse strand, counting down.
TCATGGGCCGTATGATGCGGTTCATGGACACTATGACCCACGCTAGTTTATTTCAAACGGATCTTGCCACTTCTCAGGCGGGAGGGGGAGCTCAGACCCCCACCGTCCAGGCCGCAGGCCATGCAACGGCAGTATATCAGACTCCGGGTACTCTGCCCGTGGGTGGAGCACAACCAGCAGTAGCAACACCAGAGCTCAGACCGGCTGCAGACGACGATCCGCAGAAGATACTTGATAGATGGACTCGATTGCACCCTTTTGTCTTCGGAGGTAAGAAAGGTGAGGATGCCCAGGACTTTATTGATAGGTGCAGGGACAGACTGCACAACATGAGGATTTTGGAGTCTTATGGAGTCGACTTCACTACCTTCCAGCTAGAGGGCAGGGCCCGCAGATGGTGGCAGTCATTGATCCTTTGTAGGCCAGCAGGTTCCTCTACTATCACGTGGGAGCAATTCACTCAGCTGTTCCAAGACAGGTATATTCCACCCTCCGAGAGGGAAGAGCTGCGGTACCAGTTTGAGCAGCTGGAGCAGGGGCAGATGTCAGTGACAGACTACGAGGCCAGGTTTTTAGAGTTATCTCGTCATGCCCTTATGATTCTTCCTACAGATTCTGAGAGAGTGCGGAGGTTTGTAGCTGGATTGCACTCAGGTATTAGGGCCAACATGGCCCGAGAGGTGGAGATGGGTACTCCTTATCAGCTTGTGGTCGAGATAGCTCGCCGGATTGAGGGTTACCGATCGAGGGGCAGAGAGTAGGTCAGCAGGACAAGAGAGCTAGATTTTCTGGAGATTTCAGAGGTGCCCCAGCCAGGGGTAGAGGTCAGTTCGGTAGAGGCCAGCCCAGCAGGCCTCCATATTAAGCTTCTCCACCATCTTCTCGTGGTGCTCCAGTGAGACCTTATTTCAGCGCTATGCCGTAGAGTTCTTACCGCCCACCAGCTATTCAGGGTCCCTCCGGCGGGTATTCAGGTCATCAGGGGTCTCCTATTCCTTATTTCAGTGCCATGCCAGAGAGTCCTCATCGTCCCCTAGCTATTTAGGGTTCATCTTCAGGGCAGCAGGCCATGCCTCCAGCGAGGTGTTACGAGTGTGGGGATTCAAGCCATATGAGGAGGACTTGTCCCAGGCTTAGGGGCAAGGCCATTCAGCAGAGTTACCAACCCGCACTCCCAGCACCGACGCCCTGTCCACCTAGAGGTGGAGGACAGGCTGGTAGAGGTCGTCCCAGAGGTGGAGGCCAGGCAGGGGGAGCTCAGCTAGCTCCTATTCATTCCAGCAGAGGTCAGTCTTCAAGTACTCTAGCCAGAGTCTACGCCATTCCGGACCAAGCAGATGCAGTGGCCTCAGATGCTGTGATCACAAGTATTATTTCAGTATGTGGTAGAGAGGCATCAGTGCTATTTGACCCAGGATCTACTTATTCATATATGTCAGCCTTTTTTGCTTGTTTCCTGGATGCTCCTCGTGAGTCCTTGGTTTCTCCTATATATGTATCCACTCCCGTTGGTGATTCTGTAGTGGTAGATCTGATTTATCGGTCTTGTGTGATCACATTCTGTGGGTTTGAGACTAGAGAGGACCTCCTATTGCTCGATATGGTTGATTTTGAGATTATCCTAGGCATGGATTGGCTATATCCTCATCATGCCATATTGGATTGACATGCCAAGACGGTTACTTTGGCCATGCCTGAGTTCTTAGGCTGGAGTGGAGAGGTTCCTCGGTTAGTGCAGCCAGTAGAGTTATTTTATTTCCTGAAGGATCAACATATGGTCGAGAAGGGTTGTTTGGCGTATCTTGATTATGTGCGGGACACCACCGCCGAGTCTTCGACGATTGATTCAGTGCCCGTTGTTCGAGGGTTTGCTGATGTATTCCCTTAAGACCTTCCAGGCATGCCTCCGGATCGTGATATTAATTTCTGCATTGATTTAGCTCCAGATACTCAGTCTATTTCCATTCCCCCGTACCGTATGGCTCCTAAGGAGTTGAAGGAACAACTAGAGGAGCTGTTGGCTAAGGGGTTTATCAGACCAAGTATATCACCGTGCGGTGCTCCAGTTCTATTTGTGAAGAAGAAGGATGGGTCCATGCGAATGTGTATTGATTGCCGCCAGCTGAACAAGGTCACCATAAAAAACAAGTATCCATTGCCGCGCATTGATGATTTGTTCGACTAGTTGCAGGGTACCAGGGTGTTTTCTAAGATAGACTTGAGATCGGGCTATCATCAGTTGAAGATTCGGGCCTCAGATGTCCCGAAGACTGCTTTTCGTACGAGATATGGCCACTATGAGTTCCTGGTGATGTTCTTTGGCTTGACTAATGCTCCAACAGCATTTATGGATTTGATGAATAGGGTGTTCAGGCCATATATTGATTCTTTTGTCATCGTCTTCATTGATGACATCTTGATTTACTCACGTCGCCTGGGAGAGCACGAGCAGCATTTGAGAGTTATGCTCCAGACTCTGCGAGAACAGAAGCTATATGGTAAGTTCTCCAAGTGTGAGTTTTGGTTGGATTCTGTGGCATTCTTGGGACATGTAGTATCCGGAGAGGGTATCAAGGTTGATCCTAAGCAGATTGAGGCAGTTCAGGGTTGGCCACGTCCTACTACAGCTACAGAGATCAGGAGTTTCTTGGGTCTAGCAGGCTACATTGACCAGGTTGACTCAGAAGAATGCTCCATTTTGGTGGTATGACGAGTGTGAGGCGAACTTCCAGAATCTCAAGACGGCATAGACATCAGCACCAGTTCTGGTATTGCCATCCGGTTCTAGGATGTACACAGTGTATTGCGACGCTTCACGTGTTGGCTTGGGGTGTGTGTTGATGTAGGAAGGGAGAGTTATTGCTTATGCTTCGCCAGATGAAGGTTCATGAGAAGAATTATCCGGTGCACGATTTTGAGTTGGCGGCGATTGTTCGTGCTCATAAGATTTGGAGGCATTACTTGTATGGGGTGTCTTGTGAGGTTTATACAAACCGCCGCAGCTTGCAGCACTTGTTCAAGCAAAGGGATCATAATTTGAGGCAGCGCAGGTGGCTTGAGTTGCTGAAGGATTATAATATCACAATCTTTTATCATCCAGGTAAGGCAAATGTAGTAGCAAATTCTTTGAGCAGGAAGGCGGAGATTATGGATAGTTTGGCTTTCATTGCAGCGGAGGAGAGACCTCTAGCCTTGGATATTTAGTCCCTGGCTAATCGCTTGGTGAGATTAGATCTTTCAGAGCCTCGCCGAGTTCTTGCACATGTAGTGGCTCAGTCTTTGTTATTAGGGGAGATTAAGGCCCGACAGTATGATGATCCACGCCTGGTAGATCTACGAGAGACAGTGGTTCAGGGTGGTGCCAAGGAGGTTACTATTGGCGAGGATGGTGTTCTGAGACTTCAGGGTCAGTTGTGTGTTCCTAATGTTGATGGCTTGAGTAGAGGATTCTAGAGAAGGCACACAGTTCACGGTATTCTGTTCATCCTGGTGCTACGAAGATGTATCGTGATCTGAAGCAGCATTTATGGTCGAGGCGGATGAAGAAATGCATCGTGGAGTATGTGGCTAAGTGCCTTAACTGCCAGCAGTTTAAGTATGAGCATCAGAGGCCAGGAGGCCTACTTCAGCAGATGCCCATTCCTGAGTGGAAGTGGGAGCGCATCACTATAGAATTCGTGGTTGGGTTGCCTCGGACCTTGTGGAAGGTTGAAGCGGGGTCATTATGGATAGATTGACCAAATCAGCGCATTTTATTCCGGTGTGTACTATTTATACTTCTGAGAGGCTAGCCCTAGATTTACATTCGAGAGATAGTCCGGCTGCATGGTGTGCCGGTGTCCATTATATCAGATCGAGGTCCTCAGTTCACCTCGCACTTCTGGAGAGCATTGCACAGAGAGATGGGTACTCAGATAGACCTCAGCACAGCATTTCATCCGCAGACTGATGGTCAATTGGAGCGTACGGTTCAGATATTGGAGGACATGCTCAGAGCATGTGTGATTGATTTTGGGGGTCAGTGGGACCAGTTCTTGCCTTTGGCCGAGTTTGCTTACAATAATAGTTATCAGTCCAGCATTGAGATGGCTCCATTTGAGGCTTTATATGGTCGACGATGTCGTTCTCCTATCGGGTGGTTTGAGCCTGGCGAGGCTAAGTTATATGGCACGGACATGGTGAGAGATGCCTTGGAGAAGGTGAAGTTGATTCAGGAGAGGCTCCGCATAGCACCGTCCAGACATAAGAGCTACGCGGATTAGAGGGCACGTGATGTGTCATTTATGGAGGGAGATAAGGTTCTGCTGAAGGTTTCACCGATGAAGGGCATTATGAGATTTGGGAAGAAGGGCAAGCTGAGCCCGAGGTTTTAGGTCCTTTCGAGGTATTGAGGCGTGTTGGAGAGGTTGCCTATGAGCTTGCTCTACCTCCCCACTTATCGGGAGTCCATCCGGTCTTTCATGTATCAATGCTCCGGAGGTATCACGCCGATTTCTCTCACGTGGTTGATTTCAGCACTATTCAGTTGGATGAGAGATTGGGCTACGAGGAGGAGCCAGTTGCCATTATTGACAGACAGGACCGCCAATTGAGGTCCAAGAGAGTTTCTACGGTGAAGGTCCAGTGGAGAGTCCAACCAGTTGAGGAGGCGATTTGGGAGTCTGAGGAGGACATGCGGAGCAGATATCCACACTTATTCAGCACTTCAGGTATGATTCTAGACCCGTTCGAGGACGAACGTTGGTTTAAGAGGAGGAGAATATAATGACGCGACCGGTCATTTTTCGTATTCGGACCCCGTTCCCCTAAATAAGACTTCCTGTAGCGGCTTTCAGTGATTCATGACTTGTGGGGACGGGTGGTTCGGGATTCGGAGGTGTATAGGGTAATATAGGAACACTTGGTTCCTTAAGATTTGGCTTTTAAGACCAAGTTTGACTTTGGTCAGCATTTGGAGTAAACGACCTCAGAATCGAGTTTTGCCGATTCCAGTAGCTTTGTATGATGATTTCGGACTTGTGCGTATGTCCGGAATGGGTTTTGGATGACCTGGGAGCGTTTCGACGCCAAATAGCGAAAATAGATTTTCCCTAAGTTCATAATTTGGTTTGGAACGTGTTTTTGAGTTATCGAGGTCCGAACGGAATTCCGAGATCGGGAATAGTTCCGTTATGTCATTTATGACTTGCTTGCAAAATTTGGTGTCATTCCGAGTAGTATAGGTCGGTTCGGCGCATTGAAACCGAATTCAAGACTTGAAAATTCTTAAGTTTGATTCTAGGATTTTTGAGGAGTGATTTTGAGTTTTAGCATGGTTTTAGGTGTTCTGAAGGCTCGAGCAAGTCCGTAATATGATTTAAGACTTATTGGTATAATTGCACGGGGGTTCGGGTGGGTCCAGGTGCCTCCCGGACAACAAACGGGGCCAAAAACCAGCAGTTTCAGCTGCTGGTGCACCAGGTCTGGTGTGACCGCAGGTGCGGTTGCCCAGATCGCAGGTGAGACTCCCAGGAGGAAAGTCCTACCTTCGCAGGTGCGGAATTTATACCGCAGGTGCGATCCCCTGGTTCCTTGCCAAAATCCGCAGGTGCAGGACCGCAGGTACAGTCCTCGAGCCGCAGGTACGAGGTCACTAAAGGCAGTGAGCCCATTTAATTCGGGACTTAACCATTTTTTTCACCACTTTCTTCTCCTCCATTGACGCTTTTGAGAGCTTTCAAGAGGGTGTTCGTCCTAGCTAATAAAAGGTAAGTAATTTCCATTTAAATGTTAGATTATTACACTAAATCTTAGGTAGATTAGTGTAAATCAAAAGGGGTTAGGGTGAAAACCTAGGGTTGATGAACTTTAGGAAATTTCACCACTTTTCTACCATGAAATCATGTAAAAACTATATATTAATGGCCCTTAGGCTATGGGTGAGTGTTTTCTTCGAAAATTTTCGGAATCCGAGCATGTGGGACAGGGGGTGTATTTTAGGATTTCTTCAATAAAGATTCATTGGCTAAGCTAGTAAGAGAATTTCATACTTTTGAGTGTATATTGACGTATTTATATATTATTTGACTAGATTCGAGTCATCGGGTGTATAATTTAGAGTTTTGGGCGCGTTCTTGACCCGGGAAGTAGGTTCTACGCGAGGTGAGTCTCTTTTCTAACCTTGTAAGAGGGAATTGTCCCCATAGGTAATTATAAATGATTGATTGTCCTTATTTGCGGGGGCTACACACGCACGAGGTGACGAGAGTCCGTGCGTAGCTACTAATATGTTATGCTGGGTAGTCTTTAGGACTCACAAGCATGCTTATATGCCTTACTTGTATCCCTGCATGTATTCCTAGTCGATTATTATCCTTGAAACTAGCATGAGAAAATGGAAGGTTACACTAAATCTTGATGTTGCCATGATTCTTTTTTTCCAAGTATGAACCCCATATTTCCTTAATTTCCTAAAAATTATGTGTATGTATACGAGCACCCATGTCGCATGTATGATTCGTGAGCGGGGTAGCCTTATATTATGTCAACCGCGTCGCACGATCGATTCGCGAGCGGGGTAATAGGTGCATCTATGGTTCGAGCCGTTCTACCCTTCAGAAGTGCACATTTAAATTTTCACGTCGCTTCGGTCGTACGCCTCGGCATACTATATGCTATGTATTTGACTGAGAGTCTTATTAATATTGTCAAATGAATTGTTCTATGTGGTAGGGGGCTTTGGAATTGTATTAATGTTGTTATTTGACACTTGTGGTAAGTGGTAGTTCATATACTTGATATTCCATGTCTACTTGATTTCCATAATTTCTAATCCTGATTAAACCTGTTTAATTATATTATTGCTAATGACCCTAGTGAGTAATACGTCTACCTCTCGTCACTACTTCTTCGAGTTTAGACGGGATACTCACTGGGTACATATTTGTTTATATGTACTCATGCTACGCTTCTTTACTTAATTGTACATGTTCTGAGGTTGGTGCATCTGGTTATCATACCGGATCGCGATCGTGAGAGTACTTACTGGACTAGACTACACGGTGAGCTGCTCTTCCCAGCGTTCCTCAACAGCACTGTGGAGTTTCTATTACTTTTGGATATTTTTGACTACCCCTTTCAGACAATTGTATATTTATTTTGTCTACTTTGTATATTCCACTAGTCGCCTGTGGACTTGTGACACTAAGTCTTGGCACGCTTAGTTGATTTTTCTAATATTTTTGGCTACACTACATATGTTGGCAAACGATCTTTTGAGTTCATTTAATCAAGTTGCATCACTTGATCGTTTTCTTAAAATGATTCTAAATCTAAAATTTGTCAAGCACTTAAATATTTAAATAAGTAAAGTAATCTCGCTAGTAAACTGATGTTGGCTTGCCCGAATCTGGTGTTGGGCGCCATCACGACCTGAGTTGGAATTTGGGTCGTAACATTTTGGGCCTGGGCAAGTTAGCCCTGGTCCTAATTAACACTCTATAGTTAGTTAATCTCAATTAATTTAATTAAAACCAGCCCTAATTAAATTAAAAATGTAATAATTAATTCTGAACCTAATTTTCATGTAATCACAGATTAATTAAGAATAAAATAATTAATTTTATACCCCTAATTATATCCATAATTTATTGGATAAAAATGATTAATTTTAGTAATTAGTTGTTAAAACTATATTACATCAAATAATCATCATTCGTCTATTATTTGATCCCGTTAGTGACAAATAAATTCATAATTCTTTGATAATAGTGATGCAATTTTAATAAATTCTCAAAGATGAATTATGAATATTCAAATGCAAACAATTCACAATTAATCACTAAAATTCCATAAATTTGTAAAATTAATTTATTGTATTGAATTTTGTAGGAGTATATAGTGGGTGAAAAATCACGTGCTCACACACAATACGGATAAAGAGATGCGATTCATGAAGACCTCATAATCATATACCCGAATTAACGTGTCTCATTTAACGCCACATGGGCGGGCACCTACCTTGTAGGTTAAGGCTCAATAATTATAGCACGAATTTTGGCAATTTATGCACAAATAGTTAATTAATTAATTCATTCATTTATTCATTTACTTATTTATTTATTATTATTATTATTGTTGTTGTTATTATTATTATTATTATTATTTTTTTTTATACGTAAGTTGTTGAATAAGCCTAACCGGCATGACTCCCTACCAGTACTATAGTAAAATTTTAACTCACAAGGGAGAATTTAAACACAAGAATTTCCATCACAAGGATCTCATCCTTACATAACTTCCATCGCGGCTCGTAGCCCGGTTTAAATAGATCTTAAATCATATTAAAATGCGAGGATCTCGTCCTCAATTCTGAATCACAAGCATGCGTATCGTGCTAGTCGAAACATTCCATTTCCTTCCTTTAAATATTTTCCGTTAAACAAAATTACAACACGTAATGATAGACACAGTTATCTCCATAGAGTTTCTCGATACAACTATTCACATAAGTAGATTTTAGAGTTACGAAGCTCACCCGAGAGTGGAGCATATTAGAAGAATTTTATTAGATATGCATAACCGAATTAAGTTCAGGAAATCATCACTTTATAATAATTAGAGATTGTTCTTGTAATGACACTATTTAATGTAACGACCTCATCCATACCATAGAAAATATATCAACAGGCTGGGTCTCCACCTCTAGGAATCTGACCTCCACTTTCGACATTCCGACTCCTTTTTCCCTAGTTGGCCATGTAGTTGAGTGGTAACTGCAATGGGGCACGTAGCTTGAGTGTTCTGATGAAATAGGACTCTCCCAAGTCTAGGACAATTTCTATCACTAGCCGAAATGAAGTATCAACATGCCCTGAGTCGTACAAAATTTTACAATTATATTTGAGTCCTTTTAGTGAGTCTGTAGACTTACTCTCTGGCTATATGAACCAAAGTAGGAGTATGACAGGCTAACCTGTCGAACGTGATGGCATCTTCTGACCTTGTCATGGTGACCTGACACAATCGTTCAAACCCTAAGTGCCACGCAAAATGGAAAGTTCGAGAAACAAACTCTTTCAAAAGCATTATGAGAATTGAGTCAAATAGTTGGTGTTGCAATGACTGGTCGTCCTCTTCGTAGGCTTGCTTCGACCACCGGCGACCAGTTTCTCCTCTACCATGTTGACTCAACACCGCTGAGCTACCCCACTTATTCATGTACACTTCGTTATTCCTTGGGGTAACTCTTATCCTTATTGATGCACAATGACCCCAAAGGTAGAGCTCTATACAGATAAACCTTAGCACGAACCATATAGTCTAGAAGCTTGTCAACCACTGTACTCCCTCTGGAGCACCCCAAAATCCGCAACCGTGACTTCCACGCTGAGTAGACCTTATGTAGATTTATTGTCTATATAACTCCTTTGGTAATGAGGTATATATTTATTAAGGAGGCAGACATATCGCAAGTCCCAACTTTATCTCTTGCAAAATATCAGGCCTTATACATTCCAATCCAAAATCGATATAACACATGACCCCACAATCTATTCCTTGACAGTGGACTTCCCTACTTGGCACGAAGCCATAGGTCACAATGTCTGATAATTCATAATGTTAAACTTCACAGCTCATATAAATCAACCCCGTTGCTTTCAACTATTCCCTTGTTTTGCAATACTGAAGTAGTTATAAATCCTTTTGGAATCTGTATTAGTCCCACATGTACCGACTGATCTATAACCTCCATGTCTAGATCCATTTGAGACTGTATAATAGGTGCTGATGTTCGAGCTTTAGAATGAGCTCTGCTTCTGTCTCTTCCCCTAATCGTAGCTGTCATTGGGGCTTTATCTCTTGTCCGGTTGTAGACGCTTTGTGTGTTGTCGAGATTTTGTGAGAGGACAAGAATAGACAAGTTCAATCGTCAATGGTAGAATAAATTCGCATGATAGAGTAGAATAAAATGGAGTTGTTTCCTAACTCAATAGCCTCCGAAAGATAAGTACAGACGTCTCCGTACCGATCCTTCAGACTCTACTAAGCTTGTTCGTGAATTGTGAGACCTAAGCAACCTAGTGCTCTGATACCAACTTGTCACGACCCAAATTCCCCCAACCTAAAGGATCGTGATGGCGCCTAACACCACACTTTCTAGGCAAGCCAATGTTAGAGTTCGCTCAACTATTTCCGTTAATTAGTCATTTAAACCGGATAGAACAATTTTAAATTAAACTCGATCTAATGGATTTCAACAAATAATTCCAAATATAAAATAAATAAACAATAATTTAATCGAGCCACGAACTAATTAAATAAATCTAGAACTACCCCAGAGTCTGGTGTCACAATTCACGAAGTACTAAAGAATACTAACAATACTTGGCTGAAAGAAATAATGTAATTGTTCTGAATATAATAAAACAATGTTTATTAAAATAGGAGAAGACTCTCGGGATCTGCGAACGCCGGCATATATACCTCGTGTATTCGAATAAATGAATAGCCGCTCTAAATATCTTTACTACTGGCCAGTACCGGGATCCGCACAAAAGAGTGCAGAGTGTAGTATCAGTACAACCAATCTCATGTACTTAGTAAGTGCCGAGCCAAACCTCGACGAAGTAGTGATGAGGCTATGGCGGGGCTTTAACTACATATGACCTGTGACCATAATATATACAATAACGAAATAAAACAATTCTACACGAACAAGAAAAATATAACTGAGACAATAAATAAATAAAGAAAGAAGGAATTCTAAACAATTGATTAAGTACTGCAACATAAATAAAATAACTCAGCCGCCTTTTCCAGGCCTCAGCTATAGCCAACTCTCAAATAATTTCCATATTTCCAAACTTTAACTTTAAATAAAAATAGTGCCAAAAATATGAAAAGTGTGAAAATAAAATAGTAAGTTTTCAAATCTTTGTTTTTCTTTGAAAATCAGTAAAAATATTATGTCCTCCCTTATTGCTCCTTGTTGCGGCGTGCAACCCGCTCCCACCTGTCCACCCTTATTGCTCCTACCTAAATATATCACCCTTATTACTCCTGTTGCGGCGTGCAACCCGATCCCACCTGTCCACCCTTATCACTCCTTGTTGCGGCACAACCCGCTCCCACCAGACATCTCATATCAATTTATTCATAAATTACACAATTCAGGCCAAGACTTTCACAATATTTTTGTTTCAACAATTTCAAACAGAAAACAGTATAGCTCGTAAGCTTTAACCAATATCAATCCATAATAAAACCAGCCAGAATATATGTAACCACCGTAACACTGTCAACCCAACTCAGTCTTTATATACCATGATAGAATCAAGAGAGCAACCAACACTTTTAACACACTTACAACAACAATTGGAAATAAATCAATGAAACCAAATAACCACGTGAACCTCAACAATCACGAAACAGTTAAGCTGCATTTCTCACAACTTCCTCAATAATATAAAAAATGGAACCAATATATATATATATATATATATATATATATATATATATATATATATATAT
>ML316718.1:0-16498 GCA_005239505.1 Nicotiana paniculata | reverse complement strand
AAGATTGATTTGCGGTCCGGGTATCACCAGTTAAAGATCAGGGAGCAGGATATTCCTAAGACGTCCTTCATGACTCGATATGGGCACTTTGAATTTCTGGTAATGTATTTTGGGCGAACCAACGCCCCAGCCGCTTTTATGGATCTTATGAATCGGGTTTTCAAACTGTTTCTTGACTCCTTTGTGATTGTCTTCATTGACGATATCCTTGTTTATTCGCGAAGTCAGGAAGACCATGCTACTAACCTCAGGGCAGTTCTGCAGATTCTTCATCAGCACCAGTTGTATGCAAAGTTTTCAAAATGTGAATTTTGGCTAGAATCAGTCACCTTTTGGGGCATGTTGTTTCCAGGGAAGGGATTCGGGTTGATCCCCAAAAGATTGCAGCGGTAAAGGATTGGCCTAGGCCAACGACCCCGACAGAGATTTGCAATTTCTTGGGCTTGGCTGGATATTATCAGAGGTTCGTGGAGGGATTCTCTACCCTCGCCTCCCTATTGACTAAGCTGACGTAGAAGGCGGTTAAGTTTCAGTGGTCCGATGCTTGTGAAAAGAGTTTTCAGGAATTGAAATTGAGATTGACTACGGCGCCAGTGTTGACCTTGCCAGAGGGTACAGAGGGATTTGTGGTTTATTGTGATGCTTCAAGGGTTGGTTTGGGGTGTGTGTTGATGCAGCGCACGAAGGTTATAGCGTATGCTTCTAGGAAGCTCAAGAATCACGAGAAGAATTATCAGACGCATGATTTGGAGCTCACGGTGATTGTGTTTGCATTAAATATCTGGAGGCATTATCTTTGTGGGGTCCATGTGGATGTGTTCACAGACCACAAGAGTCTTCAATACTTATTCAAGCAGAAGGAGTTAAACTTAAGGCAGCGGAGGTGGTTAGAATTGCTCAAGGATTATGATATGAATATTTTGTACCATCCAGGAAAGGCGAATGTGGTAGCCGACGCTCTTAGTCGGAAATCCATGGTTAGCTTGGCTCATTTGGAAGCAGGTCAGAGGCTTTTGGCTCAGGAGGTTTATCAGTTGGCGAGTCTGGGGGTCTGTCTTTCGACCTCAGACGAAGGGGATGACGTGGTGCGTAATGGAGCAGAATCTTCACTTGTAACGGAAATCAAAGAAAAACAATTCAGAGATCTAGCATTGGTACAGTTGAGAGAGGTAATTTTGAATCATAAGACTACAGCATTTTCACTCGGCAATGATGACGGTGTTTTGTGGTGCCAAGGGAGGCTATGTGTTCCGGACGTGGATGATCTTCGGGAAAGGGTAATGGCAGAGGCTCACAATTCCAGGTATTCAGTACACCCAGGTTATACGAAGATGTATCATGATCTAAAAGAGATTTATTGGTGGAATGGTATGAAGAGGGGTGTGGCAGACTTTGTGGCTAGGTGTTCGAATTGTCAGCAAGTGAAGGCTGAGCATCAGAGGCCCGGTGGGTTGACGCAGATTATGGAAATACCAATGTGGAAATGGGAGATGATCAATATGGACTTTGTGGTAGGGTTACCCGGCACTCAGCGCAAGTTCGACTCAATTTGGGTGATAGTGGATCGACTCACGAAATTAGCTCACTTCTTGCCAGTCAAGTCCACTGAACTGCGAAACAGTACGCTCAGTTGTATATCAAGGAAATAGTCATGCTCCATGGCACTCCAGTATCTATTATCTCGGATTGAGGGGACTAGTTCACAGCTAACTTTTGGAAGAAATTTCAGCAAGGTTTGGGTACGCAGGTAAATCTCAGCACAACATTCCATCCACATACTGATAGGCAGGCAGAGCGGACCATTCAGACGCTTGAAGATATGTTACAGGCTTGTGTATTAGATTTCACGGGTAGCTGGGATGATCACTTGCCGCTTATAGAATTTGCTTATAATAACAATTTCCATGCTAGTATTCAGATGGCCGCATTTGAGGCATTGTACGAAAGGAGGTGTAGGTCTCCGATTGGATGGTTCGAGGTTGGCGAGGCGGAACTGCTAGGACCAGATCTTGTGCACCAAGTTATGGAAAAAGTTAAGGTCATTCAGGAAAGGATGAAGACTGCTCAGAGTCGTCAGAAAACCTATGCGGACGTTCGTCGAAGAGATTTGGAGTTTCAAGTAGATGATTGGGTATTCTTGAAGGTTTCTCCCATGAAAGGAGTAATGCGGTTTGGGAAGAAAGGGAAATTGAGCCCTAGGTATGTCGGGCCGTATCAGATCGCTCAAAGGATAGGACAGGTGGCTTATAGGCTGGAATTGCCCCCTCAGATGTCATTAGTGCACACGGTGTTTCATATGTCCATGTTGAAGAAGGTGATTGGGGATCCATCTGCCATTATGCCGGTTGAGACGGTTGAAATTAATGAAGGATTGTCATATGAAGAGGTTCCGGTTGCTATTCTTGATAGGCAAGTTCGAAGATTGAGGAACAAAGAGATTGCTTCTGTTAAAGTATTATGGCGGAGTCAACAAGTCGAAGAAGCCACATGGGAAGTGGCAAATGAAATGAAAGAGAAATATCCCCACTTGTTTGAATAAGTATGGTAGTGGTTTTGAAAGTTGTCATTCCTAAGCAATTATATATTGTGTTAAATTTTGTGCAAGAACACTCCACTCCCCTGATTACCCTACTATTGTGACTTCTCAAACTTTGTGCCATAAATGTATATGTTGTTATGATTAGTGGGATTCTGTGCAACTCATTGAAATAACTGAATTATCTGCAACTCATTGTAATAGTTGAATTATGTGCAAATTTGTGGAATTAACTGAACGATATGAGGATTGTAGAAGTAATTGAATTATATGTAGCTTGTTGAAATGACCGGATTATGTGCAAGTTAATAGAGTAATTGGTAATGTGTGGAATTGGTTAAACATGTGTTTCGGGGGCTCTCTGACAGGTAGATAGGCCTAATTACAAAGCTGGCGAAATTTTCAGGAAATATCAGAGTTAGTAAAAAAAATTTGGGGGTTGGCTTATTTTGTGTTTTTCCTACTCTAGTGATTCCCCGATCCTCATTCGAGGACGAATGATTTTAAGTGGGAGAGAATGTAAAGACCCGAAAAATTTTATGGCTAAAAATAATGCCCAAATAGGTCCCTGTGTTGTTATAACTGTAGTAATTCTTAAAACAGACCCTTTTTGAGTAAAAAGTACCCTGGGACTTAAAAGATATAATTTTCCCGATTTGCGCAGGTCTGCGATCCACTATGTGATCACAGATCAGGTATGTGAACCGCATAGTGGTCGCATACCTGGACAATTTGCTATCCATTTTGAGGACAGCTATGCAGCCTAGAATGCGATCGCATTTCACGAATGTTGGTCGCATAGTTGTCGCATTCTTGCACCTTGACTTTTGCGGAGGGAGTTATGCGACGCACTATGCGATCGCATAACAGGTATGCGGACAGCATAGTGGTCGCATACCTGGGCAGTTTACTTTTCTTTTTGGCCCATTTGAGGGCCAATTATGCGACAGGAATGTGGACTGCATAGCAGAATTGCAATCGCATTCCTGACCGTCTTTCTGCTTCGGGACTGTTAAATTTCTAATTTTACACCCGACCCCCAGTTCATTAAAACACTTACCCCCTTCCATTTTAAAGAATTTCTGAACAAAATAGAGAGAGGGAAGAGAGAGTTCTAGAGAGAGCAAGTCCCAGCTTCATCAAAGTGATCATCCTTCATCATACAAGCTTGGAACTAATCAAGTAGGGCACCATTTTCTTCATCATAAGAGGTAAGCTTCTACCCCATCAACCTTAATTTCGAGATTTTATTAAAATGAGACATGTTTAGGTGAGTTCATGAAGATGGGTGTAGGAGTCTTGCATGCATGTAACCAACTAATCATAATCTAGTAAAAGGAAATGGGTTAGAGTAATCTTTCACTAAAAATAGGCCATTTAATCTAAAGGAACACCTAGTGTTTGATGGAATGCTCAAGTGAGTTCAAGACATGATCGTTATTCCTAATTCTAAGTGAAATATGTCACATTGTGGAATAGATTGACGGTGCTAGACGGTCCAATGAATTGTGGTAGAAATTAAGGAAAAGTCTCAAATCAAGGTATGTATGGCTAACTTTAATCTTTGTAGAGTCATCTTATTGGTATCCAAGCACTCGGTATGAAATTCTTGCTTGAATATACGTGAATTGATTTCCCTGCTGTGTCGAGGTGTAAGACTTTGCTCTTTGAATTTCTTAGTCGATTAACATGTTATATGAGCTTGCGAAAAGGTGATTCTTTGTGCTTATTCTATCATGAGTAAAGCTCGTTAAATGTTGAACACATCGGTATGAGAGAATGTGCTGCAAAATGAAAGAAATGATAATGAAACAAAGTGCTGAATGTATCTAAGTGCTAAAACTTGTGTAGTAAATAATGGAAATGAAACGGGGATAAACTAATTGAGCTATGTGTTGATGGCATACCGTATGTGACTCATTGTTTGATAAAGATTTATATGGCCTTGATTTCACATGGTTACTTAGTTGTTACGCATGAATATCCTTGACGATGAGAATCTTTGTGATTGAATTGTTGGTTGATATTGCTATTAATTATATTGTTGAAAGTATCAAAGTGCTAAAGGTTGTGTAGCAAATGATGAAAGTAAATATGGGCTGATTTTATTGAGTTAAATGATCGTGGAAACACCATATATGAATTACTGATTGGTAAGGATCATTGTGCCTTGATTTCACATAGTTGTTTGATGGGAACTTATGTTCTTCATGATGAAGATCCTTGTGATATAATTGTTGGTGGTTGTTGCTGTGAAATGTGATTGTAAGGTGGGATCGGGTTGCACGCCGCAACAGAACTGTAAGGTGGGATCGGGTTTCACGCCGCAATAGAAATATAAGGTGGGATCGGGTTGCACGCCGCAACTGAATTGTAAGGTGGGATCGGGTTTCATGCTGCAACAGAAGTAATAAGGGTGTAATGTGATTGTGAGATGGGATCGGGTTGCACTCCGCAATAGAAGAAATAAGGGTGGAATATGATTGTAAGGGGGAATCGGGTTGGACGCCGCAACAGGAAAACAATTGGAATAAGAAGCTGTGGAACCCCATTTGTGATTCTCTGTATCTCTGTGCAATATTTGTTTGGGTTTCTTTAACTGCCTCATATATGTGTATTGCTTGATTTTACATAGAGTAAAGTTTGTTTATACATACTAGTACTATTCAATGGTACTAACGTCCCTTTTTCCGGGGGCGCTAGATCTTCTATATGGATGTAGGTGGTTCTATAGCAGGTAGCTCGGTTCGCTGTTAGTGGTGCCTCTTATTCATCTCTCAAGCAGCTCTGGTGATCCCCATTTTCTCTCGGGGCCGTGTGTAGTCTATATCATCTCATTTTGTATATTTGATGTCTTTTTAAGGTATATTCGGGGCCTTGTTGCCGGCAAGTATTGTGTAAACCTTAGTACTCTTAGAGGCTCCGTAGATATGATGTGGGTTGTACATATATGTATTTTGGGCAGTAAATGTGTTTCCTAGTATTCGTGGTCCGAACTGGAATTATTGTATATTTTGTGATTATTAAATGTAGAAATGATAAAGGATAAAATGAACTCAAGTAGTAGATTCATGATTAAACTCTAAATTGCTAATTCATGTGGAATAATGTATATTGTAAACACGGGGTAGTGCGTTGGGCAGGAAACGCAATCCAGGTTCGCTTGACCGGGATCATCCGGTTGGGCGCCGGTCTCGTCCCTCGATTTTGGGGCGTGACAGACGATGCTTCTGATGTTTCTCTTTTGGTCTCTGTTGGCCTGCTCTGGGTATTCTTTTGTTTTCAAGAACCTTTTAATATCATGATACCAGGGTTGGATATCAGGTTCTACTTCAACTGTATTACAATAACCGTGTCGTTCCCAGATTTGAATCTCCAACGGGTCAATATTTGACCATTGCCCAGATATGGTAGCATTGCGGCCAAGGTAGCCAATGCATCTGCTAACTCATTGTGGAATCGAGAAATATACTTGAACTCGGCGTATTTGAATTTCTTGTTGAGATCTTCCACATGTTGTCTATATGGAAGAAGCTTGATATCTCGAGTTTCCCATTCGCGTTGTGCTTGTTTAATGATCAAGTCATAATCCCCCATGATTATCAATTCCTCCACATCCATATCAATTTCCATGTTCATGCCCATTATGCAAGCTTCATACTTAGCGGTGTTGTTTGTACAGAAGAACCGAAGACGGGTGGTGGCTAGATAGTGCTGTCCCGTGGGCGAAATCAAGATTGCCCCAATCCCAACACCTTTTGCATTGACTTCTCCATCAAAGAACATTTCCAAGTGTTAGTGTCTTCTAGGATTACTTCGACTGAATTTACTTCCTCATCCGGGAAGTAGGTGCTTAAAGGTTGGTATTCATCATCAACCGGATTTTTAGCTAGATGATCGGCCAAAGCTTGGGCTTTCATGGCTGTGTGGGTGACATAGACAATGTCGAACTCTGTGAGCAGGATTTTCCATTTTGCTAGCCTTCCTGTGGGCATCAATTTTTGAAATATGTACTTTTAAGGTTCCAGCATGGTTATGAGATATGTAGTATAGACCAGCAAATGATGTCTGAGCTTTTGCGCAACCCAAGTTAGGGCACAACAAGTTCTCTCCAGTAGAGTGTATTTGGCTTCATACCCAGTGAATTTCTTGCTCCGATAATAGATGGTTTGCTCTTTCTTCTTGGTAACATCATGTTGCCCGAGGACACATCCAAAAGAATTCTCCAAGACGGTCAGGTACAAGAACAAAGGTCTCCCGGGCTCAGGTGGGACCAACACTGGCGGATTTGACAAATATTCTTTGTTTTGTCAAAAGCTTCCTGGCATTCATCTATCCATTTAATCGCCACATTTTTCTTTAGTAACTTAAATATGGGCTCACAGGTGGTTGTAAGTTGTGCGATGAACCAGCTGATGTAGTTTAACCTTCCCAGTAAGCTCATGACTTCTTTCTTGGTTTTCGGAGGTGGCAGATCTCAGATAGATTTTATCTTTGTTGGATCTAATTCAATGACCCTTCGGCTGACTATTAACCCCAAGAGCTTCCCGGATGGAACACCAAATGCACATTTAGCAGGGTTCAATTTCAAGTCGTACTTGCGTACCCACTCAAAGAATTTTCTCAAATCTCGAACATGGTCTTCTTGTGTCCTGGATTTAATAATTACAGCATCAACATACACCTCGATTTCTTGGTGCATCATGTCATGGAAGATGGCAGTCATGGCTCTCATATAAGTTGCCACGGCGTTTTCAAACCGAACGGCATGACCAGGTAACAGTAGGTTCCCCGTGGTGTGGTGAAAGCCGTCTTTTCTGCACCTTCTTCATCCATCAGGACTTGATGATACCCGGCATAACAATCTACAAACGATTGTACCTCATGTTTGGAACAATTGTCGACAAGGATGTGAATGTTTGGTAACGAGAAGTTGTCCTTGGGACTTGCTTTGTTTAAATCCCCGTAATCAACACCTACTCGGATCTTCCCGTCCTTTTTTGATACTGGACTACGTTAGCTAGCCATGTGGTGTATCTGACTACTCGGATTACACTGGCTTTTAATTATTTGGTAACTTCTTCTTTAATTTTGTCGCTGATGTCTGTTTTGAATTTTCTTTGCTTTTAGTGGACAGGTGGGTGATCGGGGTAAGTTGGCAATTTGTGCACCACTAAATCAACACTCAGTCCGGGCATATCATCGTAAGACCATGCAAACACATCTTTAAATTCAAACAAGAGCTGGATCAATGCATCTCTGGTTTTTTCCTCGGTGTGAATGCTTATCATGGTTTCTCTGACCTCTTCTGAATTGCCAAAATTGATTGGCTCGGTTTCATTTAGGTTTGGCCTAGGCTTATTCTCAAATTGTTCCAATTGTCGATTTATTTCTCTAAAATCCTCATCTTCATCATATTCGAGTTCTTGATTCATTATTTCACAATTAGATGGAATTTTAGGATCTAGGCATGAAGTCCGAAAGCATGTCATGTTATTTAAAGCCGCATTATCAGGACTGAAAAATAAGAAAAATAACAAAATCAGAAAGAATAATAAAAGAAGATCCATTGACGATGAAATATTGATTTCATTTCATTGAATTTGGAGATAATAGGGTTTTACATCGGAATTTAAAAGATAATGAAATTAAAAACACTCGAGTTACACCCTGAAATAACTCAGAACGTAGAAAGATGGCAAAACATGAACTATCAAGATTCCCGCCTGACTGGGAAGGGAGTAGCTTTCCAATTTTGCATTTTGGCGTTTGGTCCCATATATTGCACCTCAGCGATGCTCGATCCATCACCCGGCTGGACCATGTGGACTTCATAGAGCATTTGTCTCATCGCCCCACAAATCTCTTTGATTTCTTCGGCCGTGAAGGCCTCTTCTTCTCTTTCTATATATTTTGGCTTAACAAATGTTTTGGAGAGGTGCGGAATTGGCTTAGGCAAAACCCACCCATCTCTCTTGCGTTTTTCAGCCCATTCATCATCGGTGTTGGTAGCTTGAAAACCTATGCCAAAGAATTTCTTGTTGCCAGGCAACGTAACGGGTTATGTGATGCCCTGAAAAGATGCCCTAAGCCCTTTCTCGGACTTGTATCCATGTTTGATCATTTCGCCGGTGACCATGACTGATGTGCTCGACGTTTCCAATACTCAGCGGCTTGATCGAACCAAGCCTCTGCAATTTCAGAATCTCCCTGTTGAATGGCCTGTTCTCCCCGGCCGGAATAGGTAGTTCAATTCCTTCCCTTAGAACCGTACTTATTGAGCGTTTCTTATCACAACCCTTTTTCACAATTCTTTTGGTGTCCCATTTTGATCTATACCATATCTAATAAAATCTAATGAGATTTCTCANAAGAGCCGAAATGGGAGTAGGCCCCTCCATGGCATCAGGTAACCATACATGAAGGGGGAATTGGGCGGATTTAGCAACTGCACTGGAAAATAAGAGAACAACACATAAAGAATACTAGTAATAGTCCAATTTATGATTATGAGGATTCTTATCTGAATAATAATAACACGGGGAATCCAGAAATTTTTAAATTGCAACTGCTTGATAAAAAAATGAAAATAAAGACCTCTTCTGGTTGTTGCCGAACCATACCACATAGTTCCGGCAACAACAAAAGCTGCAAAAAAGACAGCAGCGATACTACTGGAAAGGACGGTTTCAATATTTCCCNTCTTTTTTTGTCCAAGTTGCTTTTCTTTTTGTCTAACTCACTTCCTTTTTTCTGTGTGAGTTTCGGAAATATCCCCATTCAAACAAGGTTGAGGGCATGGAGTTCCTTCCTCGCACTGGTCAGCAAGCACAATTTCAAAAGTCTGGTAAGCAATGTGTTCACTTCCCTCTATTGCCTCAAGACAGGGGACCGATGGGTCCCTGTAGATTGATTGTTCATCTTCTCCATGGAAAACTATCTCTTGGTTCTCATATTCGACCTTAACCATTTTATGGAGAGTAGAGGGTATGGCTACCGCAACATGGATCCAGGGCCTTCCTAGTAGAAAGTTATAGGAAGTATCCATGTCCAGAACTTGGAATGTTATTTCGAAATCCACAGGGCCAATGGTTAGGATTAAATCAATCTCTCCTATAATATCCTTTTTGATGCCGTCGAAAGCCCGGACGATCCTTTCAGCCCCAATTTCCATTCTTTGCAATGTTGAGAGAGGGAAAATATCTACCCCGGATCCGCCGTCCAGCATGACCCTTTTCACATAATAATCCTCACACTTGACCTTAAGTGTAAAGCCTTGTTATGGGCATCTCCTTCGGGAGGTAAGTCATTTTGGCTAAAAGATATTATGTTGACTTCGAAGAACCGTTCTACCATTCTTTCCAGTTGTTCAACCGTAGTCTCGATTCGGAACATACGCCTCATTTAGCGTCTTTAGAAGTACTTTTTGGTGCTCTCTTGAGCTCAACAACAGAGACAAGAGTGAAACCTAGGCAGGAGCCTTTCTGAGTTCATCAATCACAGCATACTCCGATGTTTTCATTTTTCAGAAGAATTCCTCGGCTTCTTCGGCAGTAACAGGCTATTTGAGGGGGAAACGTTTCAGTTTGGCTTTGTTCAACTCTTCTGGGTCATGATACTTCCTAGATGGATTTGTTTCATTCAATTCCCCTCTGACTTCCTTCCCTTTATAGGTGACCAGCGTCTGATTATAGTTCTAGGGGATGGCAATGGTATCTTTTATTGGAATTTGTGGCCTGCGATTGATGATTAGAGGCTCATCCAGCTTTGGTGAGATGACTTTCCCTTTTTCCACAAACGTCCCTTTTGGTACATAAATTCTTGGCAAATTTGATCTTAGTTTCAAACTCTTTGGAGGGCTCAACGTGATCTGCCTATTTCTGGGAGCTCTTGGGACGTAGAGGACGACTTCTTTGGTTGGTGGAACCTCTCTCTCTACTTCCTTAGCCTTTTCTTCATTTTGGGTGGTAGGCTTTGTTTTCTTTGCATCCCTCACCCATTTTTCCTCTGTCTTAGGTTTCTTTTCTTTACCAGCGATGGCAATAATGGCTTTCAAAGCAGGGTCAAACTCTTTGTCCTCACAAATCATTCTGATGATGGGCTCGTTATTGTGGGCTGGCAATGGATTGTTTGTTACATTGGGGACTTCCTCGTCCCTCAGCACTACCTTTTTCTATTCAATTAGGCTTTCAACTGCTCTTTTGAGAGTCCAACAGTCCTCAACATCATGCATTTCCGCCCCAGAATGATAGGCACACCTGGTACCTGGCATGTATGATGAAGATTCTGGATTCTGCCTATTTGGAGGCATGGGCTGCAAAAGACCCATCTACACCAATTTTGGAAAGAGGCTAGAGTATGACTCACCAATGGGTGTGAAGTTGGTTCTTCTGGGTGGTTCACGAGGATGGGTATTGTATAGGTAGTTGTTCTGGGAGGACGTGGATTATATGGAGCTTGGTTAGGATGGCTATTTCTGAGAAGTGGAGCTCTGTTCTGATTGTATTGTTGTTGTGGCTATGTGTACAGTTGAGCATTCATTACTGTATAGGGATGGGGAGGCATAGCATAGGCTGCGTCTTGATGAGGAAAATAATGTTGTGAAGCTCTGGGATATGGGCCTGGATAGTCCCAAGGTCGTCAAGAACTTCTTAGTCTTGATGCCATCATGGCTCTCTCTTCTTTATTCTTCTTGCTTGCTATGCCTCCCGAGCCGCTCTGAATGGCTTGGGAGGTGGCTCTCAAGGCTGACTGACTCAAGATACGGCCCATTTTTAAGCCATTTTCTACCATTTCACCAATTTTGATGGCCTCCGCGAACGGTTTGCCCATGGCAGACATCATATTTTGAAAGTAATCAACCTCTTGGGCCTGCACGACAACACTGACCATTTCGGTCTCATCCATAGGAGGTTTTACTCTGGATGCCTGTTCACGCCATTTGATGGCGTATTCTCGGAAGCTTTCTTCTTGAGGTTGGACAGAGAATTTTTGTCTGGAGCTATGTCCACGTTGTATTGAAATAGTCTCACAAAGTCCCGAGCTAGATCATCCCATATGTGCCAAGGGGATATGTCCTGATCTATATACCATTCCGAGGCGATTCCAGCAAGGCCTTCTCAAAAGTATGCCATCAACAACTCTTCTTTTCCCCCTGCCCCTCTCAATTGATTGCAATATCATTTCAAATGGCCGATCGGGTCTCCATGCCCGTCATACTTTTCAAATTTTGGTGTTTGGAAACCCATGGGCAGATGCACATGAGGAAACATGCACAGATCGGTGTAAGATACGCTCTTTTGGCCACTCAGGCCCTGTATGTTTTTCAAGCTTTGCTCAAGACTTCTCATTTTTCACGTCATCTCCTCTTGTTCGGGATTTCTCAAGATTCTCTCCTGTTCCATAGGAGATTCAGATTGTGGATGCTGCGGATAAGAGTTCAGAGTGACTCGGGTAGTATCCAGTTGGAATTGGGGAGCTTGAAAGGTGAAATTTGATTGCTCAAAGATCTGTCGTGGCAATGTTGGTTGTGCCATACCGGCAGCTGGTGAATACAACAGATGGTATTTCAGAAGATGGTGCCTGGGGGCGGACCTCATAAGGCATTCCGGTGAAGTTTGATGTCATAGTAGGGAACCCAAATGGTATGAATGGGTTAGGTGCTGAAAGTAGAACATTAGTGGTCCCTCCCGTTCTTGGGATCAACTCAGAGAAACTGGGGATAGCACTAGCGGCTCCCTGCCATTAGACAAAGCATCCCACATTTATAACATGTGACATCTCAGCCTCATATTCTCTTCGGAAACTGCTGATTCGGACTGTGGGATAACCGATGCGGGGCTATCCTCAGGTTCAACAATAGACAGATGACTTTCAGATGCCATTGCAATGCTTCCTTTGGACATTGTAAAATAGTGGTGTGTCGCCAGAATACCACCACAAAAACCAACCACCTTAAAAGTAAAAACCTTAATAGTAGACAGCAAACGTGTTAGTTTGAGATATTAACATATAGGGAATCACACATTGGGATGCAATGCATCTAAGCAGTCAAAATGTAACGATCCGACCGCTCGTTTTGAGATCTAGCACGTCGTTCAGCGGTTTGAAGTCATGAGCGGCTCCATTTTAGGTATTATGACTCGTGGGCATGGTCGGAGTTGAATTTCGAGAAGTTTAGAGTTAATTTGGAAAATTCTCATTTCGGAAGCCTTAAGTTGGAGAAATTGACTAAGATTGGATTTTGGAGTAAACGATCTTTGAATCAGGATTTGAAGGTTCCTGCAGGTTTGTATGATGATTTCGGACTTGGGCGTATGTCCGGATCAGGCTTTGGATAACCCGGGAGCGTTTCGGCGTATATTGTAGAAGTCAGCATTTTGAAGAAATTTCTAAGTTTGGCTTGAAGTGCATTTCAGTGTTATTGATGTCCGTTCGGGATTCCGAGCCTGGGAATAGCTCTGTATGGTGATTCTGGAGTTGGGAGCGCGATCGGAAGTGAATTCGAATGTCTGTAGGTTATTTTGAAGTCATTTGGCTAAAGGTAGAAATTTAGAAGGTTTTTGAGAAATCCGACCAGAAGTGGAAATTTTGATATCAGGATCGGAATGTGATTCTGGAAGTTGGAGAAAGTCCGTAATGTCAAATATGACTTGCGTGCAAAATTTGGGGTCAATCGGACGTGATTTGATAGGTTTCAGCATCGGATGTAGAAGTTTGAAATTTCAAGTTCATAAAGTTTGAATTTTAGTGCGATTCGTGATTTCGGTGTTGTTTGATGTGATTTGAGGCCTCGAGCAAGTTCGTGGGATGTTATGGGACTGAGTCATGTGATTGGATGGGGTACCGGGGGCCTCGGGTGTGTCTCGGAGTGAATTTGGACCATGTTTCTCTGTTTTGCTGTTGTTGTCTTCTGGTGTATCTGGTGCGCTTCGCGATCGCGGTCCCTTGTATGCGATCGTGAAGAAGGAAAATTTGAGGGCTTCTGGTTTGGCTTTCGCGAACACAAGAAAGGGAGTGTGAACGCGGAAGCTTGGTGTGAGGTAACTACGCGAACGCGGGTCTTTGCACGCGAATGCGTAGAAGGAAAGGGAGCAGGGGGCCTAGGGGCCGTTTGGCCTATGCGAACGCGGAGGGTCAGAACAATTTCCCTTCATGAACGCATTCAGGGCGTCGCGAACACGAAGAGGAAGTCTTGGGGCAGCTGATTGTTGGCCTTCACGATCGCGATGGTATTTCCGCGATCGCGAAGTGAGAGGGTCTGGGCAGTGTATTGTTTTAAACCGAGATTTTGGCCATTTCTCTCATATTTCTCATGGTTGGGGCGATTTTTGAGGAGTTTTAAGAGGGGATTTCCATCAAGCATCGCTAGGTAAGTAATATCTTCATGTTTTAAAGTTGAATACAAGGTTTATGCATGGAATTAGACATGAGAATTTTTATAAAACTTGGGATTTTGGAGGAAAAACCTATAAATTGTATTTTGGATTTCTACCCCAAATTTGAGCATGAAATTTAGAGTAAATTGTATATTTGAGCTAGTAAGGCTATGGGTGGGGTATATCTTCGAGAAATTTCGGAATCCGGGCACGTGGTTCCGAGGGCATTTTGGTCAATTCACTGAGCGGAGTTGGGAAATTATATAATTTGAATTGTTGCAAATATTAGAGTATATTTTCATTGGTTTGTCGTTATTTGGATAGTTTTGGGGCGTTGTGCGTTCATTGGAGTCGTCGGAAGGGCTTGAAAGTCGGTTATGAAATTTCGGAGCGAGGTAAGTCTCCTTTCTAACTTTGTGAGGGGGAACTGTCCCCCTAGGTAAACTAATTAGATATGCGCTACTATCTGCGGGGCCTACGTACGCACGAGGTGACGGGAGTCCGTGCGTAGCTACTATTATGCCATGTCCGGGTAATCTAGGACCCACTAGCATGCTTTACTTGTCATACTTGTGACCTTGTCAATAAAATATCATGAGATCCTGCAAATAATATTTGACTGATAATGCTATTGAATTGGTAATTTATTTCAGAAGGCTAGAGTGTACCTTTCTTAATCATTTAGAAAAAGAATTGATTCCTCCGTGGATAATTGCATTCCTGATAAGGTTATATTATTCAATATTATTAAACTTGGCAAATGAATTTCAAAACAAAGATTTAAATGCTATTTTTCGTGTTCCTTTAAGAAGAATTTTACCACTATCCTGGGTAACTAATCCCTTGATAAAAACGTGGACTTATTGTGTGAATATGTGTATCTATGGGTGCGTGAGTTGCATGTATGATTCGCGAGCAGGATAACCTTGTATCTATGGGTGTCTGAGTCACAGGTATGATTCGCGAGCAGGATAACCCTGTATTTATGTATAACTGTCGCATGATCGATTCGCGAGCGGGGAAGATAGATGCATCTATGGTTCGATCCGTTCAACCCTCGGCAGTGCACAGTTTATTATTGTTGGTCCACGTCGTTCGACCCTCAGCACTTTGTTTGCGCATGATAAATGCTACGTATTTCCTGTGATTTATACATGTTTATCGGCCTAAGGAAGTTTTTAATGGCTAGTTAAGAAGAAGAAGAATTGATGTGTAAAATGTGAAATAAGTCTGATGTTTCTTATCCCTGATTATAATTTAAATTGTCAACTGAATTGACGAAGATTTAAAGTGTTAAATGTGGAACGAGTTGATATTATTTATTCTTGATTTTAATAAATTACCTATGACCTACATGCTTAGTGTCTCACTTGATTATACTAAATTGACTTCTAGTAAATATCTAGTTCGACCTCTCGTCACTACCTCTCTGAGGTTAGGCGGGATACTTACTGAGTACACGTTATTTTTGTACTCATGCTACACTTGTTGTGCATTTTTATTGCACAGGTACTTTCATAGCGATGTGGCCGGTTTGGAGACTTAGGCGAGCTGCATCATCCGGAGGTGATCCGGAGCTGACAGAGTCTCCCTCATATTGTATTTATATTCATTTTAAATTCCTTGTCTAATTTGTATTTCGGACATGCTTTGTAGTATTTGTGAAATTCTTAGAATTGCTCATGTACTTGTGTCACTAGGTTCTGGGATGTATTTTATAAAAATAGAATATTAAATTTTCGTATTTACTTAGAGAATTTTTATTCAGTTATTATGTAATAAAATGATTTCAAAATTGCTAAAACAGGTAATTTAACTCAACCATTTAATGATTGGCTTGCCTGACAGTGGTGTCCGGCGTCATCATGACCTTATGGATTTTGGGTCGTGACACAAGCGTTTTTCTAAAATGTTTGCGACGGCTATGTGTTTCATCCCGGCTTTAATGTTTCACTCTTTTCTTTCTTGATTATTTTCGTCGCTTTTCGCTCTTTTCTTTATTTTTCACTCAATTTTTTTTTCACTCAATTTGTTTATGGCTATGATCGAATCTGATGTGGATTGCCTACGTATCATTACGCCGCATGAATGAGATCTTGCGTAGTTCGGGAAAATCAAGAACAGAGTAAATAAACTAACTCTCTTTTTTTTTATTCTTCTTTCTTTTTTTTGAAACTCAGGCCATGAAAGATTTTAAAATAAGAAAAACACGTTTTTTTCTCATTTTTTTTTGAGTTTATTTTTTTTTTTTTGGAATTTGGTTTTTGAAAGAAGGGCTTTAAAAGAAGAAGGAAAATATTTTGGCTCTTTATTTTTTATTTTACTTTTGAAATGTTTGAAATAAAGACTTCTAAAGAAGCAAGAAAATATCTTTTGGACTCTTGAAATGATTTCTTTTCTTTTCTTTTTTTTGAATTTTTTGGGAAAAATACTTCAAGATTGAGGAAACATGTATTATGGATTTTGATTTTTGATGATTTTTTTTTAAATAAAGACTTATAGATAAGAAAGAAAATATTTTTGAATTTTTTTCTTTTTTGATTTTTTTTTTAGTAGAAGACTTCTAAAAATGGTGGAAGTATAT
>MDKI01178813.1:0-29421 GCA_005239505.1 Nicotiana paniculata | reverse complement strand
TACAAAGTAATGAAGAAAATATGTACAAATCAATGTTTTGCCGTCCGTATCCACTCTAATCTCGAATCCCCCTTTGTAGTTGTGTTTTAGGAGTCTATTTATAGGTTTAGGGATGAACCCTAACCGTGTAGGAGACTTCTATTTCAATTGGAAAACACTTAAACCCGTCAAAACTCGGATTTGGCCGAACTAGGCAGCCCCTGGCGTTTGGACCCAAACGCCTGGCTAACGCCAGGCTAGGGCTGGCGTTTCAGCCCAAACGCCTGGCTAACGCCAGGGTAGGGCTGGCGTTTCAGCCCTAACGCCTGGCTAACGCCAGGTAGGGTCAGGGTGTTTGGCTCTGTCGCCCGGCTATCGCCCGGGTGTCTCCTTTCGCGTATTTTTCGACGTATTTGCATCCCTTTAGCTCCGTTTCCATCTCCACTTCACCTACACATGAAATAAACTCCATTAAGCACATAACAAGTGTATTTTTATCATTAATGCGCATAAAATGTAAGGTATATCACATGTTAAACTATGCAATTTAGTCTCGCATCAAGTCACTCCATGAGAACTAAGTCCATGTAGTTGGCTATGTGCCTTCTCTCCTGCCTTGGCAGTACACACTTGTTAATGAACTCAAACACCACCTTGTGAAGGGGCTACATCTCACTCTTGTAGACAACCCTTGGTTCAACCTCCTCTTCATTATCACAAAACCTTCTGGTGATTTGTAGAGCAGTAGGAAGAGCATCTAAGTTGGGCCATGTCTGCCTGGTGTAATCATCATAGCCTTCAAACAGAATCCCAAGCACTTCTCCCAATTCTATGGTATCAAAGGAATTTTTGGTCCCCTTTACTTAGCTAGAGACCCTGCCGTCCTTGATTACAGCATTGGTCATGAACTCGACTATCTCACTTCTAGCCAGCCTCTCATCTAACTGAAGGATCATGTCCTTCCAGCCCTGCACCTCCAACTTATCCATCAGATAGACCATGCTAGATTCCTCCAAATTTTTCAGCAATCTCCCCTTCAGAATGGTGTGCTTCCCAAACATAGTCAAATTGTCCTGCTCTCTAGTAGACTCATCTTCTTCTTCAACACTCCAATCATTCTCTTCATCAATTTGAACTTTTCTTGATTTTACTGTAGACCCGGTTCTCTTGACTACAGTTGAGGGTGCAGCAGACATATCATTTTGATGGACCAGGTCCATCTCCTCAATCTCAACAGGCTCGACATGCTCGGCAATTTTCTCCTTTCCTTTCTCAGCTCTCTTTCTCTCACTTTCCTTAAAAGATTTTTGTAACTCTTCCTCACTCTAACTAAGTGCACTTCTTGTAGTTCTTCCCCTTGGAAGAGGAGTTTCAGAACCAGCAGATTGAGTGACTTTTCTCTTCTTACTTGCTCCTGCAGTTCCAGACTTCTTAGCCTCTGGATTCCTTTTCTTCTTTGGTTTATAACTCTATTCTAACTTCTTCATAAGATATTCTAAGGTCTCCCCAATAGATGAACCAGGTTCATCTATAGATTTTCCTAGATTTACTAATCCCTTAGCTGCTTCTCTTGATTCACTTCCCCCTGACTTCTTGGATCCCTATTCTATTACTACTGTTTCAGTACCACAAATAGAAAATCTAGTAGTTTCTTCCCATATTCCCCTCGCTTCACTCCGACCTCCCTCTCTCTCTATTTCTTTCCAAATTTATTTTTACCACTTCTTTATCTTACTTCTGGAAACTCCACAACTATCACAGACCCAAACAAAATAAACATGTTTTCTAAATTCTCTGCTATTTTAGACACATTCTCAGAAGTGACCTTAGGTACATATGATACATGTTCAGAATCAGATGATCCAACTGCTTCCTCAGTAGCTGATTTAAATGAATCACTTGAATTGTCTGATTCTGGAGCCTGATTGTCTTGTAGTTTGGCATTTCTGGCGAGAGAACTTGTAGCCACTGTTTTTTTGGCAAGCGTTTTAACCCTTCCTTTTCTGGATTCTAAACTAGGGCTAGGTTGAGGAATAGTGGGACTGGGTTGAGATGGAGTAGTACTTGGTGGTGGAGGTGTTGAAGAAGTCGAAGATGGAGTAACAGGTGGTGGAGTACCAGGGTTGTCTTAACGGTTAGTCATTTTTTATTGAATATGGAAGAAGAAGATTTTGAGTTGAAGAAGAAAAGAGAATTAGAATCAAGGTTTTGGAGCAGAGAGATGAAAGGGTTTCGACGGTTATGGCTTAGTGAATTATGACTTAGAGAAGTGATGATGATGGGGTTCTAAAGGGGATGGGTAATTAATATATAACAGGGGTATTTTGGGTCAAAAATAAGTCTAATCACTTCTGTAAGTCTCAGTCAGAGATGATGGTTACGGCTACCCTATTTTCTAGGCTTTTAATTTGATTGGATTCTAAGAGGTGACGGAACTGGTTCAAATTATAATAAAGACTAGATTTTAAAAAGATCTTTTTTAGGTAGAGTTCTGCTCATGATTAACTATTAATATTTCAAAATGTGTATGGTGGAGAACACATACCTCGCCTTCCAGATGAACTAGCACTGATGATCCAGGTTCATCATGCAAGAAACCTCTTGATCAAGCCTCAACTTTCAACAATAGCAAAAACATCATTAGTAACTAATGAGTAATCTCAAAATATGGCAAGAGAGTATGCTATTACAACATGGGACTGAGCAACGATTAATCTGATTATTTACACAAATTTCAGAATTTGTAGCCAAATTTTTATTTTTATTTTTCCCTTTTTAAATATTTTTTTCATGTACACTATGAACTTGTACAATTAGGTGATATTAATCATCCCTAACTCTAACATTTTCCTTTCAAAATGCTCTCTACTTAGTGCTTTTATAAATATGTCAGGAGTTTGTTTATCAGTAGCACAAAATTCAATAGAGATCAATCCCACAAAATTCAATAGAGATCAATCCTTTCTCATAATTACCCCCTAAAAATGATTTCTAACATCTATGTGCTTAGTCTTTTTATTATGAACGGGGTTCTTTGTCATACTTATAGCACTGGTGTTATCACAAAAGATAGGGATTCATTCAACATCGATTCCAAAATCTATCAATTTTTGTTTAATCCACAGTAGTTGAGCACAACATGAGGCTACAACCACATACTCAGCCTCAAAACTAGATAAAGCCACATAATTTTACTTTTTAGTGGCCTAAGACACGAGACATGAGCCCAAAAAATGTGCCATACCTGAGGTGCTCTTTATATCCACTAGAAAACCTGCAGAGTCAGCATAAGCATATCCCACAAGATTGAAGTTACTACCTTTTGGATACTAAAGGCAGAGATCAGCCTTTTAGGTATCTCAAGATTCTATTCACAACAGTTAAGTGGGATTCCTTTGTATTAGCTTGAAATCTTACAAAAAGTCCTAACTGAAAACAATGTCAGGTATGCTTGTTGTAAGATACAACAATGAACCAATCATTCCCCTATACAGCTTTTGATCAACAGATGAACCAGGTTCATCTACATCTAGTTTTTGGCTGTTGCAATAGGAGTGTCTATTTCTTTGGAATCTTCCATTTTAAACCTTTTAAGCAACTCTTTCACATACTTTTGCTGATGGATCATAGCTCCATTTGAATTTTGTTTAATTTGTAAGCCTAAGAAAAATTAAGCTCACCCATCATGCTTATTTCAAATTCACTCCCCATTAGTTTAGCAAATTCTTTACTTATCTATTCAGTAGTTGCTCCAAAGATTATGTCATCTACATATATCTGAACTACCAAGAGATCTTTACCTTTTTCCTTTAATAATAAAGTACTATCAATTTTACCTCTCTTGTGGTCATGCTCAAGCAAGAATTTTGATAAATTTTCATACCATGCTCTGGGAGCTTGCTTAAGTCCATACAGTGCTTTGTCAAGTTTGTACACATGATCAGGATTCTCCTTGTTCTCAATCCCTGGAGGCTGCTTGACAAAAACCTCTTCCTTTAGATACACATTTAGGAAGGCACTCTTGACATCCATCTAGTGAAGGGTGAATTCCATGTAAGCATCAAAGGCTATGAGGAGTCTTATTGCTTCCAGCCTTGCCACTGGAGCAAAGGTTTCATCATAGTCTGTGCCTTCCTCCTAACTGTATCCTTGAACCACCAATCTTGCCTTGTTTCTTGTAACTGTTCCATCTTCATCAAGTTTGTTTCTGAATACCCATTTTGTGCCAATTACTGATATATCCAAGGGTCTTGGTATCAGATGCAAAACTTGACTTCTTTAAAATTGGTTGAGTTCATCTTGCATTGTATTCAACTAGTCTGTATCCTGCAAAGCCTCAACAACATTTTTAGGTTCAATAAGAGATAGGAAACATCAAAAGCACACATATTCTTCAAAGAGGATCTAGTTTTCATTCCAGAGGTTGGATTAGTGATAATCTTCTCAATAGGGTGACAACTTTGATATCTGTATGGTTTCACAACCAACTGGTACTCCTTGAAGTTCCTTCAGTGCCTTGTTGTTGTGGAACAAGATCAGGTACAGGTTCCAATGAGGTTTGAAATTAATTTGCTTAGTTTCCCCTGTCATGTTGCCAGGGAGGGATGAACCTGTTCCATAGCCTGTTCCTTCCTCCAGTGTTGCTCCAGTTTGGACTAAGTTTCTCATCCTCTTGTTCCTGTCTCTCAGAAAGAATGTTAGTTTCATCAAAAACTACATACACACTTTCTTCAACACACATAGTTCTTTTGTTACAGACCTTATAAGCCTTACTATGTGAAGAATATCCCAATAATACTCCCTGACAGGGGCCGAAAAAATGCCTTAGCGGTAGGAGCGGAATCCCCTTTTGGTTTGGAAGGTTGACTTCTGGGATCAAACTTACCTAGGGAGTCTTTACCATTTTTGTGCACAAAGCACTTGCATTCAAAAGACCTAAGGTGGGATATATTGGGCTTTCTCCCTTTAAGTAACTCATAGGGAGTCTTCTCTACAAGTGGTGTAGTCATGCACCTATTTATGATATAGCATGCACTATGAATAGATTCTTCCCAGAAGCTATGAGGTAGTTTACTAGAAAGAAGCATAGTCCTAGCCATATCTTCAAGTGTCCTATTCTTTCTTTCAACCACTCCATTTTGTTGTGGAGTTCTAGGGGCATAAAAGTTGTGATCTATGCCATGCTCATCACAAAATTCAGAAAATTTAGCATTTTCAAATTCAGTGCCATGATCAAACCTAATTGATGCAAGTTGATTTCCTAATTGTTTTTGAATTTTTCTAACAGAGGAAGTAACTATGTCGAATGCCTCATCTTTAGATGTTAGAAACAATGTCCAAGTAAATCTACAATAGTCATCAACAAGCACCATCACATATATATCTCTTACCACCTCTGCTTAAGGTTCTCATAGGACCACAAAGATCCATATGGACCAATTCCATCGATCTGGTGGTACTTACCACTTTCTTTCTTTTGAAAGAGGATATTACCTGCTTCCCCGCAGAAGCCTCACAAACTTTGTCTTCCTTAAACTTAATGTTAGACAGACATATCGCTAAGTCCTTGGAGACTAGTTTGTTGAGTTGACTCAGACTTGCATGTCCAAGTCTCTTATGCCAAAGGAGGGGATCACTGTCCAGCACACTTAAGCATGTTAATTCATTTTCTGAAAGTGTGGAAAGATCTATGATGTATATATAGTTCACTCTTTTTCCCTGCAAAACAATCTTGTCAGTGATAAGATTTATTACAAAACATTTGTAGAAGTGAATGCTACCAACTTACCTCTATCACACATTGTGACACACTGATTAGGCTATATTTCAAGCCATCTATTTGGTAGACATTCTCAATTGAACGAGTGTCATCCTTACCTACCTTACCAACCCTAATGATTTCACCTTTCTTTCCATTTTCAAAGGAGACATTTCCTCCTTTGAGGTCCTCAAGTGAAAGGAATTGGTCCTTGTTACCAGTCATGTGTTTTGAGCAGCCACTATCCATGTACCATATTTGGCTACTTCCTTTCACTTGAACCTAAAAAAGAAAATCAGGGGTTAGTCTTAGGAACCCAAACTAGTTTGGGTCCCTTTGTATAAGCAAAAGGACAAATTAAATTCTTTTTAGCCCAATTCCGTAACCAATTCTTCCCTCCAACAAAACTTTTATTCTTTTGACTAGCCTGCTATTTTGCATTGCATTCACTTTTGTAGTTATCAGTCTTACCACAGAGGGTACAAATTTTGTTCTCAGAAAGGGTGAAGTACTTGCTTTTAGGATCCCATTTAGGCAGCTGACTCCCAAAGCCAAGTCCTCTCCTATTGCTACTATGATGTTCATGTAGCCATGTCAAAGCATCAGAGGATCTGTTCCATTTACAAGTTTTGTCTAGTTCATGCTTGACCTACCAATTTCCTCCTTCATCACTCTTATCTGTTCATCCTTCATATACAACTCATCTTTTAGTTTTTCTATATTTTCTTCTAAGGTGACTTGAGACTTGTCAGCTATCTTTTTACTAGTTCATCGTTTCCGCTTTATATTTTCATATTTTAATTCTGGGACATTTGTTTCAAGTGGATAAACCTAGTTCTTTAGATTAGTATTTCCATTCACAGACTCACTTACTCTGAGTTCCAGATTTTTACACTTTTCTTTTAACATTACACACTCCTTAGACAACAGTTCATTTTCTTTATTAATTAATTTAGAATCATCAATAAAGTCAAGTAATAATTCAGAGTTTCTATTTGGATAGGAACATAATCTTGTCTTTGAGATGGAATATACTTACCTCAGATTCCTCATGAGATTCCTCATTTGATTCACCAATTGCCATGAGTGCTTGTTCATCTCCATCTTCATCATCTGATCATTCATCTATACTTTTTCCCCAAGAAGCAACCATAGCCTTTGTTGATATTTTGTTCTTCTTGGGATGAACCTGTTCCTTCTTCTGGTTCCTTCGTCCAGACCTTTCCCTTTTCCATTCAACTTCCCACTGAGGGCAATTCTTGATGTGATGATCAATTTTGCCACATTTTGTAGCGGCCCTCATTAGTGGATTTTTCTGGTGCCCTTGTCTTGTTGTAATTTCCACCTCTTGAGGTGCCTTTTCTTCTCATAATATAATTTTTGAAGTCCTTGGTGATCATAGCCTTTCATCTTCCTACAGTTCTTCTCCCTAATGATTCTTAGTGCAAGACTTTTTTCCTTCTTGGGAGCACCCATCTTCATTGTCTACCTTCTAAGTTCATAAGTAGTGAGATTGCCAATTAGCTCATCCAGTTTGAGAGTTGCAATGTTCTTGGATTCCTGAATTGCAGTGATATTACTCTCCCAAGAGATTGGCAGAACCCTTGTCAAAATCTTCTCAACCTTGTCTCCCTCAAGAAGAGTCTTTCCAAGAGATTTCAGTTCATTAGTCAATGTAGTGAACCTAGTGTACATCTCTTGAATGGTCTCTCCTTCCTTCATAGAGAAATTCTCATATTGAGAATATAGCAGAGTACCTCTAGATCTCTTCACTTGAGCAGTTCCTTCATGAGCCACTTGCAAGGTGTCCCAAATTTTCTTGGCAGTGATACAACTTTGAATTCTACTGTACTCATCTGGACCAAGTTCACGCCCAAGCCACTTCTTGGCCTTGGCATTTTTCTCCCACTATCTCAAATCCTCAGCAGTGCAGTCATATCTTGTCTTTGGCACATCTATTCCTTCAACATTTATCTTCATGGTGGCCAAAGGACCATCAGTAACAATATCCCATAGTTCGTAGCCTTCTCCAATTATATGGTCTCTCATCTTGTTCTTCCACCAGGAGTAGTACTGGTCATTGAAGAGTGGAGGCCTAACAGTTGATTGTCCTTCCCAGTTCCCAAGTGGTGCACACATCTTTATCTTTTCCTAATGTGTTAGCCTCTTCAAGGATAACCCGCTCTTATACCAATTGATGTTCTAAACATCAATACTACACAAGAGGGGGTGATTTGTATGGTGTCCAATTTTCGCTTGCACTAGTTATAGCAAGACCAGGTGCTTCTATGTGTTCTAACCTCTACTGTTTGTGGAATAATAATTACAGAAAATAAAGAGCACATTGATAATTACGTGGAAAACACTTGGTTCAAAGGTGAAAAACCACGACCTACTTCCCAGTACGATTTTCTCAAACTCTTTTACTAAATCAGTGAGCCAAACAACACTTACAAAAACTCTTTTGTAAACCTAGGATTAACTATAATCTCTTTGTGGCAAACTAGCCTCTAGCTATTTGCGACAAACTCCAAGTTAGCTATAACTTGAAAACACACAGTACCTATTACAGACGCTTCTAGAGAAAGGTGAAAGGTACAAGTTGAAATCACCTACTACAAGTAACCAGACTAAAAGACAACAGTTGGAACTGGTTCTTCTATCTGGTTCAAGTAGCTTTAGAGTCGCACACTTAAATCTCACACGAACTTCTTGCAACATTGGCCTTGCTAATTTTGCTCTCAATTCTTGATTAACTTCTACTTTTGTGCGTACCTGTAAAATAAGAACAATCTGTAATATATAGGATTAGTAGACGAGAGATTTACTAGAGTTCTAATGCTACTCTTCCTTGGGTGAAGAGTTCTAATTAATCTCCACTCCTCGAATTCTTCCTTATCTTTGATTCTGTTCTTACTGAATAAGAAGTCCTTCTCCTTATCATTTTTCAATCTTTTCGATCATGAGATATCTCTTTATTTCCCAGATTTCGTTTATCTCCTGTATGTGTAGCTTACGTGCCTTAACTCTGTATGTGTCTATGTCTCCAGTGATGGACCTGGTTCATCTTTGAGTTCCTTTGTCAATCTTCAAAACCATTCAATTTCTTGGGCCAACAAACCCTTTAAAGCCCCAGGTCCAGATGTCTTATACCCTTTATTTTACAAAAAATATTGGCACATATGTAACGACCCGACCGGTAGTTCTGAGAGTTTAGCCCCGATTCCCCCGTTTCTGCTTCATATTATGTGGTTCATCTTTATTTATATGTGTTGGGTCGGTTGGTTCAGGTTCGAAGTGGTCATGGTGAGCATTGAGGCAATTAGCCTCTCAAGGTAGCCTAATGGTTAAGAAAGTCAACTGAGAGTTGACTTATTGGTAAACGACCTCAGAATGCAGATTTTATGGCTCGAATAGCTTCGTTAGGTGATTTGGGACTTAGGAGTGTGTTCGGAATATTTTTGTGATGTCCGGTGTAGAATTAGGCTTGAATTGGCAAAAGTTAGTTTTTGGCGATTTCCGGTTGGCAGTGGAAAATAGGCTATCGAGGTCGGAATGGAATTTCGGAAGTTGGAACAGCTTTTTAATGTCATTTTGGAAATGTCTAGAAAACCTCAGGTTAATCGGAGGTGTTTTTGTTGGTTTCGGCGTAGTTGGCGAATTTTAGAATTTTCAAAGTTCTTAGGCTTGAATTTGATGTAAATTTGGTGTTTTCGTGTTGTTTTTGGTGTTCCGAAGGCTCGACTAAGTTTGAATGATTTTATGGGATATGTTGGTATGTTTGGTTGGGGCCCCGAGGGGCTCGGATTGATTCGGATGGTTGACGGGGAGTTGGAGTGATTTTAGGAAAAATCTGTTGTGCTGGTTGCTGGTGTTTTTGCACCTGCGAAAGGGGAATCGCAGGTGCGATCACGCAGGTGCGATCATGCAGGTGCAGAAGGGGAAGTCTGGTTGTGTAGGAGAAGTCCGCAGGTGCGAGGAGTTTATCGCACCTGCGATGTCGCAGGTGCGTAAGGTTGGTCGCAGGTGCGAGATTTTTTCCGTTAAGATGGTTATCGCAGGTGCGCACCCTGGGACCGTAGGTGTAACCTGTGTTCCCCAGGTGCGGAAATGACTGTGCAGAACAGTATAAAAGGACCCCTTCCACGAAATTTATTAGTTTTTCAACAATTTGCATGCGGGAGGAGTCCATTGAAGGTGGTTTTGAGAGAGATTTTCAAGGTTCTTCAGCAAAGGTAAGTTATTTGATTGTTAATCTCGTTCCTATGCTATTTTGTTAAGATTAGGCTTGAAAATTTAAGGATTTGGGTAGGAAAAACTTGGGAAAATGGGAGGAAAGAATTGGGATTTCTTTTGAGGGTTTGGAATGGCAATTGTGGTCTGATTTTTGTGTTCTTGGTATATATAGAATCGTGGGAGGACGACGTTTCTAATAATGTAAAAATTTTTGGATTCCGAGACATGGGCCTAAGGCTCGGGTTTGGCCGAATTTCGAGATTCTTGTCTAAATTGATAATTTTCGATTGGGTTGTGTTCCTTGAGTATATATTGATCATGTTGACTGGTTTTTGGCTAGATTCGAAGCAATCAGGAGCCAATTTGAGGGGGAAAGGCATAGCGGACTAGTGTCGCGGCCCGATCTGTAACCGAGTTGTCTTATTGGGAATAACAAGAGCAGGTAGAGGTAACTAATGGTCTTAAATTTTGTCCTGAGGGTATGGAACCCTGGACTGCAATATTTTCTCACTGAATTTTGAGTGGCGCACATGTTTGATGACGAATATATGGCGCGTACTATTTTTTAGATTGGATTAGGTCCTCTCCGCGGCAACTAATGAGTTTCATATTTACTCAAAATCTTATGTTAAATTATGTTCTAAAGATTTGTGAAATATTTGGGCTATAAGACGTGATTGGGGCCTCGTGCCGATCCGTTTAGACCCTTTGAGGGCGTTTTACTGCTGTTTTCCTCACTACCTATTGATGATTTTACTCAGCATCATTGTGCATACTATGTTATTTGAAACTCAGCCTGATTTACACTACATGAGCATTATAATGATGTTTTGGGGTCAAGTACCCCGTTCTACTACTTCGCCCGAGGGGCTTTTCGAGTGGTTCCACCGAGTGTGGCCGAGGGCAAAGAGTGATGGTGAGGTACTGAGTGATATTAGTGCTTGGGCTAAAGGAGCCCCTCCGGAGTCTGTACACACCCCCAGTGAGCGCACCGAGTGCGAGTGATTGAGTGATTGGGAGACATGAGTAACTATGAGTTGCTGAGTGATTGTGAGGTGCTGAGGGATTGTGAGGCATGCCCGAGGGGCTGATTATGAAACATGTTTTCGCCCGAGGGGCTACTTATGATTTTACTAAATTCATTTTCATACCAAATCTTTGTCTTAAAGTTGCTAAAAATGTGCATTGTTTTAAGAACTTTTATGAATTTGATTTCGAAGGCATGATGATTTCGTATATTTATGTATACTATTGGAAAGTAAGGTAGTGTATATTGTGACGTTGGTTTTTATGTGATTCCTTGCTACTTAGACTTGATTTATTTCCATTACTACTGAGTTGGCGTACTCATATTACTCCCTACACCTTATGTGCAGATTCATGTGTTAGGGCAGGGTGAGTTGTCTATCTGTTCCAGAGATCCTCGGAGATTTGCGAAGTGGCTGCATGCGTACACATTCCTGCTCCCTCTCTTGTTTAATATTATAGAATTTATTTTTGTTGAGTTGTATATTTATGTAAATGCTCATGACCAGTGACTCCGGGTTCTCGGGGGTGGTATTTATTATTCAGTATAGTTTTGACTATTTTTATAATTGTAAAAAGGAACTTTTATGGGAAATCAACATAGTAAAGAGGTAAACGGGAGTTTATTATGATTTAAGTGAAGTTCTGGCTGGCCTAGTTCTATGATAGGCGCCATCACGACTGGCCTGGATTTAGGGTTGTCACATTTTGGTATCAGAGCGCTAGGTTACATATGACTCACCGGTCATGAGCATGTTTAGTAGAGTCTTGCGGATCGGTACGGAGACGTCTGTACTTATCTTTGTTGTCTGGGCACAAGTAATTGTGGACTTATATGTCCCTTCGTGTTCTTATTGATGAGAATTGGTGACTAGATGCCTATGTGGTGGGTGTGAATTGATGGTTAGATGTGTTCAGAATGTGAAATGTGTCGAAAGGGTTGGCTGGAAATGTGGTAAGATTTATTGAGTGTTTGATTTCTTTCTCGATTTGGTATATGGCCGGAGTTGTGAGTATGTTGGGATACCTCTCATGTTGTGCAGTTGTGGAGTGAAGCGGATTTCTCTGTTGGATTATGAGTTCCTGGCAATGTCTTCTGAGTTGATCGTTTGCCCCAGTAACGTTCATGTATTTGATTGACGGTGTAGTCCAGCCGTATTAGCACTCATTGTTATTGTATTCATTGATGGCGTCCTGGCATATTCGCGTAGCCGGTAGTAGCATACCTTGTATCCGAGGATGGCATTATAAGGATTCAGGGACGAAAGTCTCTATGCCAATTCTCCGAGTATGAAGTTTGGCTAAGTTCAGTAGCATTCTTAGGACATGTGGTGTCCAGTGAGGGTATCCATGTGGTCATTCATGTGTGGGTAGATCTTCCAGAAGCTCGAGAGTTCTGTGACCGCCGCTCCAGTGTTAGTTCTGTCATAGGCTTCAGATTTTTACTGCGTATTGTAATGCCTCGAGGATAGGCGTCGGTTGTGTTCAGATGTAGGAAGGTGTAGTGATTGCGTGATAGTTTTGGTATTCAGAAGTGTATGGAGAGATAGTAGTTGAGGCTAAGAGGGTAGGTGTATCCCCTGCGAGTTGTCCTAGGGTTTGTGGTCCCTATGTAGTTATGTAATGAGTTCTCTTCTACCAGTAAAAGATATATGTTGTAATTGGAGTTCAGATCGCTTATAGAAGTTGGCGTGGCTATTGCGATGGTGGATGCGATATTGGCAATTTATTTGAGTGTTAGATTGTTGGGTCATATAATCTTATGAAGTATTTAGTTAAATCCCACCACAGCATGGTGGCAGTGTTAATGTGTGGGCATAGTCTTGGTTGTCTTGATCCTTGGGTTTGAGCCAAGTGGGGGAGTTCGTTATTGAAAAGTTGATTATATGATTATGTGTGGTATTGGTTTCAGTTCGAGGCATATTGGTAAATCAGTTACGACCTGCAGGTATGGGGTATGGGAATGTCACGAGTAATGGAAATTTCTTCGATATAGTTTGTAGTGTACTTGTTTGGGTAATTAAGTTCTATCGAATGATTTAGTGGAAATTTTAAAAGGAGTAGTATGCGCAGTGTATGAATTTGCATGTGGTTTCAAGTGAGTGGATCGCTTTCCTAGTATGTTAGTGGGCAAACGGGTTAGGCCAATTTTGTCTATTTAGTCTGTGTGACTGAGCTTTACGTTAGAGGATGTCAAGACTTGTGGTATTCTACATCATCACGGATTCTACATATCAGCATCAGGAAGGTGAACGTAATGGCTTTAGATTCGAAGAAAGT
Organism: Nicotiana paniculata; assembly: GCA_005239505.1. Lineage (NCBI taxonomy): Eukaryota > Viridiplantae > Streptophyta > Magnoliopsida > Solanales > Solanaceae > Nicotiana > Nicotiana paniculata. The sequence continues at coordinate 16,142 of MDKI01178813.1, read as the reverse complement.
CTCTTCGGGGTAAGTTTTTCATATGTGGTGCATTTGGGGATATTTGAGAGAGTATTCAGCGGATTATGAGCCTTCGACGGTATGGTTTTATGCATGGGTCGCGTGTGGTGAGTCTGGGTTGCAAATTTGTGGTATTACGACAGGAAGAAGTATCAATTTGAAGGTAAGTCAGAAGAAACCTGGGTAAATAGGGAGATTTGGTAGTAGGTCGGATCGTCATGGTAAGGGATACGATTAGTTCTTTGGGTATTCATAAGGTAATGAGTTTTTCGGGCGTTTCTTAGAAATGCTCTTGGATTTTTGGTGGTCTGCGTAGTTGGTTGAGTTAGAAGAATTCAGTCCTGATGGTTTGGTGTTGTGCAAATGGGATTTCGGATAGTTCTTGGAAGCTTCTACCGCGGTTAAGGGTGCATATTTTCTTATGGCGTGTAGTGAGTTTGTTTCTAAATGGGATCCAATGGAAGTTCTTTCCTATTTGGGTACGTAGTTGCTTGTGGCTCCTAGGTTGGCATGGCATGTGGGGTATGTTGGGAAGAGTTGAGATTTGCATATGTGAGGTCATGGTTCGGTTCTAGAATGAAGATCATAAAATTCTTAGGCAGCATGGGCAGTTTCAGATGACTAGGTAGATGATATCACTAATGGGTGCGACTTGATGAGGGTATATATTTTAGAAAGAGCAATGTGTCTGAATTGAGGGTACTTCACTGGTATCGCGGTGCCCTATTGTTGGATCGACTGTTGATATTCAAGGTTGCTTGGCGAATGGAAGAATTATAAGGGTATTCCCCGTGGAATGAATGAGTATTTGGGATGTGTTATGTATTCAACGGTGGAGTTATGATCAGATATAGTAACCCGTACGTTTCATGGATTGCGAGACTGGGCGTTCTCATAAACAGGATATTGTGGAAGTAAACTGTGAAGATGTGAGCTAAGCTACTAAGATGTTAGTATGTACCATGATTCTGTCATTATGGAATTTTCGGTAAATTATCTACCTATTGTGGGTGATCAGAGTTAATTTAGGGTCACTGGGAGGGTAATATGGGTGCGTGTTCTGCACCGGGTCGGAATTGTTGGCTCCGAATTTCTATTGTTGTGGAAGGTACCATTCGATTGTGATTGATTTGTTCATGTTCTGGAGTGATATGAGCTACCCTTCGGTGTTGCAAGGGGTGGTGATTTTTTGTTATATGCACATATGGTGCGTTTCTAAGTGGGATTTATAGCTAGATTTGAGTAAGGTAAGTAATTGGGTGCTGCGGGCTTGAGTCGTGTTGGTTATATACCTTCTGTTTCGGGTGGCATGGTATCGTCTGGTTTCCCCCGTGGTTATGGCAATGCACTTTGAGTACTTGATGTCGAATTTCGAATGGTTATTGATTTTTGGGCAAGGTGTCTTGAAATATTCCAAGTGGACCAGCAGTTGGATGAGATCGCACAGTGTAGCGGAGTTACGTAGGGGTATGGACTTTGGTATCGGATTCATATGTTTTTATTTCTACGGCGGGTGTGAGGATGCTATTCTGATATGGTGGCGGTAATTGTTAATGGCGGGATGATCCTCTCGTGTGGATCTTTTAAATAATTTGATTGCATTGGGAAGTTGTTGTTAAGTGCACAAGTTGCACAGGTTTTGGCTTCGAATTTTATCGATGTATCGAATGGTTTGTATCGTGTTATCAGGGTGGTTGTGATGGATGAGAGGAGGTCATTGGACCTAGCATGAATATTTTCGGAATTTGCTACAGCATAACTGAAAGGATTATATCGGAAGTCGGCTTAGAAATCTGCTATAATTCCTTTTGGGGAATGGGGATTTTCATGTTTGGTTGATCGGACAAATGGTTGTTAGTTCTACGTGCTTCTTTCATCATCGGCACTATGTGGAAGTCTTAGAGCGAGGCATTTCTTGATAAGAGGTGGTGTAGAGGTATTGGTTTGTTCTGAGCAGTTATTGTGGTTAAAAAGTTATTGCTATGAGTGTTTGAGTCACGCGGTGTATTATGTGATTTCATCTGGGGTACGTATATGGCTTTGATTCAGCATGTTCAGGCTTGTTCAGTTATAGTTATGGAAATTTTGATCTTATATATCATTTCAGAAGTGGTAATTTGGTTCTAAGGTTTATGGGCCAGGATTTGGATTTTGAAATTTCAGCGATATTGTGATATTGGACATATACAGCATAGGCTGACGTGGGAGCACCCCCATGTGCAAGGTAAGCTACGTAAAAATTTGATAATGTTAGGGAACAACTCTTGGCACGTTCGAGGAAGAAAGTATGTTTAAGTTGGGGAGGATGTAACAACCCGGCCGGTCGTTCAGAGAGGTTAGCCCTGATTCCCCTGTTGCTGCTTCATATTATGTGGTTCATCTTCATTTATGTGTTTTGGGTTAGTTGTTTTAGGTTTAGAGTGGTCATGGTAAGCATTGAGGCATTTAGCCTCTCAAGGAAGCCTAATAGTTGAGAAAGTCAACTGAGAGTTGACTTATTGGTAAACGACCTCGGAATGCGGATTTTATGGCTCGAATAGGTTCGTTAGGTGATTTGGGACTTAGGAGTGTGTTCGAAATATTTTTGTCATGTCTGGTGTAGAATTAGCATTGAATTGGCGAAAGTTAGTTTTTGGCGATTTCCGGTCGCAGTGGAGATAGGATATCGAGGTCGGAATGGAATTCCGAAAGTTGGAACAGTTTCGTAATGTCATTTTGGATATGTCTGCAAAACTTCAGGTTAATCGGAGGTGTTTTTGTTGGTTCCGACGTAGTTGGCGAATTTTAGAAGTTTCAAAGTTCTTAGGCTTGAATTTGATGTAAATTTGGTGTTTTCGTGTTGTTTTTGGTGTCCCGAAGGCTCAACTAAGTTTGAATGATGTTATAGGATATATTGGTATGTTTGGTTGGGGCCCGAGGGGCTCGGGATTGATTCGGATGGTTGACGGGGAGTTGGAGTGATTTTTGGAAAAATCTGTTGTGTTGGTAGCTGGTGTTTTCGCACCTGCGAAAGGGGAGTCGCAGGTGCGCACGCAGGTGCGGAAGGGGAAGTCGCAAGTGCGAAGTCTGGCTGTGTAGGAGAGGTCCGCAGGTGAGAGGAGTTTGTCTCACCTGCGATGTCGCAGGTGCGTAAGGTTGGTCACAGGTGCGAGATGTTGTCCGTTAAGTTGGTTATCGAAGGTACGCACCGTGGAACCGCAGGTTTGGGTCCGCAGGTGCGACCAGTTTTCTGCAAGTGCGAAAATGACTTTGCAGAACAGCATAAAAGGAACGCCCCCGCAAAATTTATTAGTTTTTCAACAATTTGCATGCGAGAAAAGTCCATTAAAGGTGGTTTTGAGAGAGATTTTCAATGTTCTTCAGCAAAGGTAAGTTCTTTGATTGTTAATCCCGTTCCTATGCGATTTTGTTAAGATTAGGCTTGAAAATTTAAGGATTTGCGTAGGAAAAACTTGGAAAAATGGGAGGAAGGAATTGGGATTTCTTTTGAGGGAATGGCAATTGTTGTCCGTTTTGGTGTTCTTGGTATGTATAGAATCGTGGGAGAACGGCGTTTCTAATGATGTAAAAAATTTTGGATTCCGAGATGTGGGCCTGAGGCTCGTGTTTGGCCAAATTTCGAGATTTCTGTCTAAATTGATAATTTTCGATTGGGTTGTGTTCCTTGAGTATATATTGATGATGTTGACTGGTTTTTGGCTTGATTCGAAGAAATCGGGAGCCAATTTGAGGGGCAAAGGCATAGCGAACTAGTGTGGCGGCCCGGTAGAGGTAAGTAATGGTCTTAAATTTTGTCCTGAGGGTATGCAACCCTGGATTGCAATATTTTATCACTGAATTTGGAATAGCGCACATGTCGGATGACGAATATGTGGCGCGTACTATTTTTTGGATTGGACTAGGTCTTCTCCACGGTAACTAATGATTTTCATATTTACTCAAAATCTTATGTTAAATTATGTTCTAAAGATTTGTGAAATATTTTGGCTATAAGTCGTGTTTGGGGCCTCGTGCCGATCCGTTTAAACCCTTTGAGGGCGTTTTACTGCTGTTTTCCTCACTACCTGTTGATGATTTTACTCAGCATAATTGTGCATATTGTTTTATTTGAAACTCATCCTGATTACACTACATGAGCATTAGAATCATGTTTTGGGGTCGAATACCCCGTTCTACTACTTAGCCCGGGGGGTTTTCGAGTGGTTCCACCGAGTGTGGCCGAGGGCCAAGAGTGATGGTGAGGTGCTGAGTGATATTAGAGCTTGGGCTGAAGGAGTCCCTCCGGAGTCTTTATACACCCCCATTGAGCGCACCGAGTGCGAGTGATTGAGTGATTGGGAGGCATGAGTGACTGTGAGGTGCTTAGTGATTGTGAGGTGCTGAGGGATTGTGAGGCATGCCCGAGGGGCTGATTATGAAACATGTTTTCTCCCGAGGGGGCTACTTATGATTTTACTACATTCATTTTCATACCAAATATTTGTTTTAAAGTTTCTAAAAATGTGCATTGTTTTAAGAACTTTTATGAAGTTGATTTCGAAGGCATGATGATTTCGTATATCTATGTATACTATTGGAAAGTAAGGCTGTGTATATTGTGACGTTTGTTTTTATGTGATTACTTGCTACTTAGACTTGATTTATTTCCATTATTACTGAGTTGGAGTACTCACATTACTACTTATACCTTGTGTGCAGATTCAGGTGTTAGGGCAGGGTGAGTTGTCTATCTATTCCAGAGATCCTCTGAGGTTTGCGAGGTGGCTGCATGCGTTCGCAGTCCTGCTCCCTCTCTTGTTTAATGTTATAGAATTTATCTCCGTTGAGTTGTATATTTATGTAGATGCTCATGACCAGTGACTCCGGGTTCTCAGGGGTTGTATTTATTATTCAGTATAGTTTTGACTGTTTTTATAATTGTAAAAAGTAACTTTTATGGGAAATCAATATAGTAAAGAGGTAAATGGGAGTTTATTATGATTTGAGTGAAGTTCTGGCTGGCCTAGTTCTATAATAGGCGCCATCACGACTGGCCCGGATTTGGGGTCGTGACATTTTGGAATCAAAGCGCTAGGTTACATAGGACTCACCAGTCATGAGCAGGTTTAGTAGAGTCTTGCGGATCGGTATGGAGACGTCTATACTTATCTTCGAGAGGTTGCGGAACTCTTAGGAAAAATCTCAAATTTTTAAAATTCTTGTCGTGCGAATCCATTGTATTCAGCCAAGAGCGTAACTGTTGAATTCCTTCCATGTATTCAAACGTGCACGAGAGCGCTTGGTATCAGTTGTGCATCAACGGCTTGTGGCTTCCATGGATGAGATGTGATTTTGGCATGTTGGTAATGGGCCAGCCTGGAGGACTTGAGGCCGGATTCATTATGTGGCTTGATTGCTGAGATTTTTGTTGTGTGGACACGTATAATTAGGGATTTGTATGTCCCTTCGTGTTCTTATTGATGAGAATTGGTGACTAGATGCCTATGTGGTGGGTGTGAATTGATGGTTAGATGTGTTCAGACTGTGAAATGTGTCGAAAGGGTTGGCTGGAAATGTGGTAAGATTTATTGAGTGTTTGATTTCTGTCTCGATTCGGTATATGTCCTGAGTTGTGAGTATGTTGGAAGACCTCTCATGTTGTGTAGTTGTGGAGTGAAACGGATTTCTCTGTTGGGTTATGAGTTCCTAGCAATGTCTTCTGAGTTGATCGTTTGCCCCAGTAACGTTCATGTATTTGATTGACAGTGTAGTCCAGCCGTATTAGCATTCCTTGTTATTGTATTCATTGATGGCGTCCTGGCATATTCGCGTAGCCGGTAGTAGCATACTCGGTATCTGAGGATGGCATTATAAGGATTCAGGGAGGAAAGGTTCTATGCCAATTCTCCGAGTATGGAGTTTGGCTAAGTTCAGTAGCATTCTTAGGACATGTGGTGTCCAGCGAGGGTATCCATGTGGTCATTCATGTGTGGGTAGAGCTTCCAGAAGCTCGAGAGTTCTGTGACCGCCGCTCCAGTGTTAGTTCTGCCATAGGTTTCAGGTTTTTACCGCGTATTATGATGCCTCAGGGGTAGGCATTGGTCGTGTTCAGATGCAGGAAGGTGTAGTGATTGCGTGATAGTTTTGGTCTTCAGAAGTGTATGGAGAGATAGTAGTTGAGGCTAAGAGGGTAGGGGTATCCCCTGCGAGTTGTCCTAGTGTGTGTGGTCCCTATGTAGTTCTGTAATTAGTTCTCTTCTACCAGTAAAAGATATATGTTGTAATTGGAGTTCGGATCGCTTGTGGAAGTTGGCGTGGCTATTGTGATGGTGCATGCAAGATTGGCAATTGATTTGAGTGTTAGATGGTTGGGTCATATAAGCTTATGAAGAATTTAGTTAAATCCCACCACAGCATTGTGGCAGTGTTAATGTGTGGGCATAGTCTTGGTTGTCTTGATCCTTGTCTTTGATCCAAGTGGGGGAGTTCGTTATTGATAAGTTGATTACATGATTATGTGTGGTATTGGTTTCAGTTCGAGGCATATTGGTAAATCAGTTACGACCTCTAGATATGGGGTCTGGGAATGTCACGACTAATTTCTTCGATATAGGTTGTAGTGTACTTGTTTGGGTAATTGGGTTCTATCGAATAATTTAGTGAAAATTGTAAAAGGGTATTATGCGTAGTGTATGAATTTTCATGTGGTTTCAAGTGAGTGGATCACTTTCCTAGTATGTTAGTGTGCAAACGGGCCAGGCCAATTTTTTCTATTCGGTCTCTGTGATTGAGATTTACGTTAGAGGATGTCAAGACTTGTGGTATTCTACGTCATCACGGATTGTACATATCAGTATAAGGAAGGTGAAGGTAATGGCTTTAGATTCGAAGAAAGTCTCTTCAGGGTAAGTTTTTCATATGTGGTGCATTTGGGGATATTTGAGAGAGTATTAGGCGGCTTATAAGCCCTAGACGGTATGGTTTTATGCTTGGGTCGCGTGTGGTGAGTCTGGGTTGCAAATTTGTGGTATTACGACAGGAAGAAGTATCAATTTGAAGGTAAGTCAGAAGAAATCTGGGTAAATAGGGCGATTTGGTAAGAGGTCGGATCAGCATGGTGAGGGATACAATTAGTTCTTTGGGTATTCATAAGGTGATGAGTTTTTTGAGTGTTTCTTAGCAATGCTCTTGGATTTTTGGTGGTCTGCATAGTTGGTTGATTTAGAAGAATTCAATCCTGATGGTTTGGTGTTGTGCAAATGGGATTTCGGATAGTTCCTGGTGGTTTCTACCGCGGTTAAGGGTGCATATTTTCTTATGACGTGTAGTGAGTTTGTTTCTAAATGGGATCCAATGGAAGTTCTTTCCTAGTTGGGTACGTAGTTTCTTGTGGCTCCTAGGTTGACATGGCATGTGGGGTATGTTGGGAAGAGTTGAGATTTGCATATGTGATGTCATGGTTCGGTTCTGGAAGGAAGATCATAAAATTCTTAGGCAGCATGGGCAGTTTCAGATGACTAGGTAGATGATATCACTAATGGGTGCGACTTGATGAGGGTATATATTTCAGAAAGAGCAATGTGTCTGAATTGAGGGCTTCATTGGTATCGCGACGCCCTATTGTTGGATCGACTGTTGATATTCAAGGATGCTTGGCGAATGGAAGAATTATAGGGGTATTCCTCGTGGAATGAATGAGTATTTGGGATGTGTTATGTATTCAAGCAGTGGAGTTATGATCAGATATAGTAACCCGTACGTGTCATGGATTGCGAGACTGGGAGTTCCCATAAACAGGATATTGTGGAAGAAAACTGTGAAGATGCGAGTTGAGCTAGTCAGATGTTAGTATGTACCATGATTCTGTCATTATGGACTTTTCGGTAAGTTATCTACCTGTTGTGGGTGATCAGAGTTATTTTAGGGTCACTGGGAGGCTAATATGGGTGCGTGTTCTGCACCGGGTCGGAATTGTTGGCTCCGAATTTCTATTATTATGGAAGGTACCATTCGATTGTGATTGATTTGTTCATGTTCTGGAACGATATGAGTTACCCTTCGGTGTTGCAAGGGGTGGTGATTTTTGGTTATATGCACATATGGTGTGTTTCTAAGTGGGCTTTATATCTAGATTTGAGCAAGGTAAGTAATTGGGTGCTGCAGGCTTGAAGCGTGTTGGTTATATACCTTCTGTTTTGGGTGGCATGGTATTTTCCAGTTTACCCCATGGTTATGGAAATGCACTTTGAGTACTTGATGTCGAATTTCGAATTGCTATTGATTTTTGGCAAGGTACCTTGAAATATTGCAAGTGGACCAGCGGTTGGGTGAGATCGCACAGTGTAGCGGAGTTACGTATCGGTATGACCTTTGGTATCGGATTCATGTGTTGTTATTTCTATGGTGGGTGCCAGGCTGCTAGTATGATATGGTGGCGGTAATTTTTAATGGCGGGATGGTCCTCTAGTGTGGATCTTTTATATAATTTGATTGCATTGGGAAGTTTTTGTTAAGTGCACAACTTGCACAGGTTTTGGCTTCGAATTTTATCGATGTGTCGAATGGTTAGTATCATGTTATCAGGGTGGTTGTGATGGATGAGAGGAGGTCATTGGACCTAGAATGAATATTTTTGGAATTTTCTACAGTATAACTAAAAGGATTATATCGGGAGTCGGCTTAGAAATATGCTATAATTCCTTTTATGGAAGAGGGAGTTTCATGTTTGGTTGATCGGACAAATGTTGTTAGTTCTACGTGCTTCTTTCATCATCGGCAGTATGTAGAAGGTTTAGAGCGAGGCATTTCTTGATAAGAGGTGGTGTAGCGGTATTGGTTTGTTCTGAGCAGTTATTGTGGTTAAAGAGTTATTGTTGTGAGTGTTTGAGTCATGCGGTGTATTATGTAATTTCATTTGGGGTATGTATATGGCTTTGATTTAGCATGTTCAGGCTTGTTCAGTTATAGTTGTGGAAATTTTAATCTTATATATCATTTCAAAAGTGGTAATTTGGTTCTAAGGTTTATGGGCTAGGATTTGGATTTCGAAATTTCAGCGGTATTGTGATATTGGACCTATATGGGATAGCGTAACGTGGGAGCACCCCCATGTTCAAGGTAAGCTATGTAACAATTTGATAATGTTGAGGAACAACTCTTGGCACATTCGAGGACGAACATATGTTTAAGTTAGGGAGAATGTAACGACCCAGTCGGTCGTTCCGAGAGTTTAGCCCCGATTCCCCCGTTTCTTCTTCATATTATGTGGTTCATCTTCATTTATGTGTGTTGGGTAAGTTGGTTCAGGTTTAGCCTCTCAAGGTAGCCTAATAGTTGAGAAAGTCAACAGAGAGTTGACTTATTGGTAAACGACCTCGGAATGCGGATTTTATGGCTCGAATAGGTTCGTTAGGTGATTTGGGACTTAGAAGTGTGTTCGGAATATTTTTGTGATGTCCGGTGTAGAATTAGGCTTGAATTGGCGAAAGTTAGTTTTTGGCGATTTCCGGTCGGCAGTGGAAATAGGCTATCGAGGTCGGAATGGAATTTCGGAAGTTGGAACAGTTTCGTAATGTCATTTTGGATATGTCTGCAAAACTTCAGGTTAATCGGAGTTGTTTTGGTTTGTTTCGGCGTAGTTGGCAAATTTTAGAAGTTTCAAAGTTCTTAGGCTTGAATTTGATGTAAATTTGGTGTTTTCGTGTTGTTTTTGGTGTTCCGAAGGCTCGACTAAGTTTGAATGATGTTATGGGATATGTTGGTATGTTTGGTTGGGGCCCCGAGAGGCTCGGGATTGGTCCAAATGGTTGACGGGGAGTTGGAGTGATTTTTTGAAAAATTTGTTGTGCTGGTTGCTGGTGTTTTTCACACCTGTGAAAGGGGAGTCACAAGTGCGATCGCGCAGGTGCGGAAGGGGAAGTCGCAGTACGAAGTCTGGTTGTGTAGGAGAGGTCCGCAGGTGCGAGGAGTTTTCCGCGCCTGCGATGTCGCAGGTGCGTAAGGTTGGTCGCAGGTGCGAGATTTTGTCCGTTAAGTTAGTTATCGTAGGTGCGCACCCTGGGACCGCAGGTGAGACCAGTTGTCCGCAGGTGTGGAAATGACTGTGCAAAACAGTATAAAAGGACCTCCTCTGCGAAATTTATTATTTTTTCAACAATTTGCATGCGGGAGGAGTCCATTGAAGTTGGTTTTGAGAGAGATTTTAAAAATTCTTCAGCAAAGGTAAGTTCTTTGATTGTAAATCCCGTTCCTATGCTATTTTGTTCAGATTAGGCTTGAAAATTTAAGGATTTGGGTAGGAAAACGTTGGGAAAATGGGAGGAAGGAATTGGGATTTCTTTTGAGGTTTTGGAATGGCAATTGTGGTCCGATTTTGGTGTTCTTGATATGTATAGGATCGTGGGAGGATGAGGTTTCTAATGATGTGAAAATTTTCTGATTCCGATACATGGGCCCGAGGCTCGGGTTTGGCCGAATTTCGAGGTTTCTGTCTAAATTGATAATTTTCGATTGGGTTGTGTTCCTTGAGTATATATTGATGATGTTGACTGGTTTTTGGCTAGATTTGAAGCAATCGGGAGCCAATTTGAGTGGCAAAGGCATAGAGGACTAGTGTCGCAGCTCGGTAGAGGTAAGTAATGGTCTTAAGTTTTGTCCTGAGGGTATGGAACCCTGGACTGCAATATTTTCTCACTGAATTTGGAATGGCGCACATGTCGGATGACGAATATGTGGTGCGTACTGATTTTTGGATTGGAATAGGTCATCTCCGCGGCAACTAATGATTTGCATATTTACGCAATATCTTATGTTAACTTATATTCTAAATATTTGTGAAATATTAGGGCTATAAGCCGTGTTTGGGGCCTATGCCGATCCGTTTAGACCCTTTGAGGGTGTTTTACTGATGTTTTCCTCACTACCTGTTGATTATTTTACTCAGCATCATTGTGCATGCTGTTTCATTTGAAACTCAGCCTGATTTGCACTATATGAGCATTAAAATTATGTTTTCAGGTCGAGTACCCCATTATACTACTTCGCCTGAGGGGTTTTTCGAGTGGTTCCACCGAGTATGGCCGAGGGCCAAGAGTGATGGTGAGGTGCTGAGTAATATTAGCGCTTGGGCTGAAGGAGCCCCTCCGGAGTCTGTACACACCCCCAGTGAGTGCACCGAGTGCAAGTGATTGAGTGATTGGGAGGCATGAGTGACTGTGAGGTGCTGAGTGATTGTGAGGTACTACGGGATTGTGAGGCATGCCCGAGGGGCTGATTATGAAACATGTTTTCTCCCGAGGGGCTACTTATGATTTTACTACATTCATTTGCATACCAAATCTTTGTTTTATGTGATTCCTTGCTACTTAGGCTTGATTTATTTTCATTACTACTGAGTTGGCGTACTCACATTACTCCCTGCGCCTTGTGTGCAGATTCAGGTGTTAGGGCAGGGTGAGTTGTCTATCTGTTCCACAGATCCTTGGAGGTTTGCGAGGTGGATGCATGCGTCCGTAGTCCTTCTCCCTCTCTTGTTTAATATTATATAATTTATTTCTGTAGAGTTGTATATTTATGTAGATGCTCATGACCAGTAACTCCGGGTTCTCGGGGTTGTATTTATTATTCAGTATAGTTTTGACTATTTTTATAATTGTAAAAAGGAACTTTTATGGGAAATCAATATAGTAAAGAGGTAAATGGGAGTTTATTATGATTTGAGCGAAGTTCTGGCGGGCCTAGTTCCATGATAGGCGCCATCACGACTGGCCCAGATTTGGGGTCGTGACAACATAATAGAAAACTCCTTTACTAATTATTGTCATAATGTTTTTAATACCCAAACTTTACCCAGTGGCATTAATGAAACATTCATCTGCCTCATTCCTAAATTCTCTAATGCTAATAACCTTAAAAATTTTAGACTCATTGGACTTTGTGACACTGCTTACAAAGTAACCACTAAGATCATTTCTAACAGGATAAAGTCCTTCCTACCTAACCTAATTAGCCCTATGCAATCTAATTTTATTATAAATAGAAGAGCTAGTGATAATGCAATCATAATCCAAGAGATTATGCATAATCTTAGTCGATCCAAAAAAGCTAATGTTGACAGGCTCGTTAAATTGGACTTAGAGAAAGCTTTGATAGGTTAGAATGGTCCTTTGTCTATAAAACTCTCAAGTATTTCAAACCAAAGTTAGCTAAGCTTATTATGCACTGCATAACCACAAGCTCAATGGGAATTCTAGTGAATGGGACAATAACTACGTTCTTTCAACCTAGTAGGTGTATCCGCCAAGGATACCCCCTCTCTCCTTACATTTTCATTTTGTGCATTGAGCTATTATCTAGACTTATCAATCACCAAGTCGATATTCTGAACTGGGATCCTATTAACATCAGCCAAAAGGGACCCCCCCCCTCCCATATTCTCTTTGCGGATGATATAACTCTAATAGGGAAGGCTAACAAAAAGACTAGTCAGTGCATCAAACATTGCATGGACTTCTTTTGTATGGAGTCAGGTCTAGCAATCAATAAGACTAAATCTAGAATAAGTATCCCTAAAAATTTCCCTAAGGACCAATCTATCTATCTATTGTCCCTATTTGGCAATAAAGCTACCAACGAATTTGGAAAATACCTTGGGTTTCCAATTCTTAACCACAAGCCAAAGGCAAAAGATTTTTAGTTTATAATAGATAATCTTCACTCAAAACGATCTCATTGGAAATGTCATTTTCTCAATATGGCAGGTAAAACCACTTTAGCCTCCAGTACTTTAAGTGCAATTCCCTCTTACTCAATGCAATATACTCTCCTCCCCACCAAAACTACTAAAATAATCGACAAATTCAAAGGGATTTTCTATGGGGATCCTCCAATAATGCTAAAAAACTCCACCTAATCAGTTGGAACACTATTATGAGAGAAAGAAAGATGGAGGGCTAGGTCTTCGACAAGCAAAAATAAAAATTTGGTTAACCTAGCAAGCCTAACTTGGAGATTATTACAAAACCATAATGCTCGTTGGTGTCAGCTCATCAGGGCCAAATATGCTAGATCAAAATCACCCCTCAATACTTCTTTCATTTGGAAGTCCGTCATTAAGGGTTGACAGGTCTGTTATAAAGGCATTCTTTGGCATCCTTCTATCGATACAAAGTTGAATATTTGTTGCAATCACTGGATTTATAACTCCACCCCTCTATGATCTACAATAGAAGGACCACTTGACAAAAATGACATAAACCTATCTATAACTAATCTTGTTAAAAATAATGACTGGAATCTAGATGCTACTTCTTTTGAACTACCCATTGAGGTAATCAAGAACATTAAAACCACACTCACTCCTTGTAAGTAATCCAAACTGGATAGAATGAGTTGGATGCTTAATTCTAATGGTTTGTTTTCCACGAAATCTTGTTATAATCTATTTACAACTCCCAACCTTACCTCTAAATGCTTCAAGTGGATTTGGACCTTCGATGTCCCAACAAAATTAAATTACTTCTCTGGAAATGCTTGCATAACCGTATACCTTGTAGATCATATCTGACACATATATGTATGAACATAAATTCTACTTGCACATGTCGTAGAATGGGAATAGAAAATATCTACCACATATTTTTAGATTGCCCTATAGCGCGCCATTATTGGGAAAACATGGGAATCACCTACCAAGGCTTGACAGACGATGAAAATTGGCTTGAGAAATTGAAAGATAACTTCATCCGCCAAAATAGTAATGTAATTAGTTGAGAAACCCTATTTTCGTACTCCATATGGGATTCATGGAATAACATGAACCACAACACCATAAACAACCTCAATTGCAATCTGGATGCCAGTAAAACCATTCATCATGCATGAGAATTTGTCTTCTTCACTGAAAAAAATCCACTCATTAACAAAGCAGTCACTATAGAGGCCAGGTGGCAAAAACCTCCAAGTAACTGAATTAAACTAAACTGTGATGGTACTTTTTTCAGTAGAAACAATGTAGCACGAATTGGTGGAGCATTCCGTAATTGCAATGGAGAATGGATCGTGGGGTTCCACAAAATAATCTATACTATCTCCTCCACACATGCGGAGTTGATGGCTCTACTGAATTTCGAAAAGCTGAAAATTGAAACAGATTGCACATATATTATTAAGCTTATATATGAAAATGGTCATAACGTCTCTAACATTGTTGTTGAATGTAGATGGTTAACGCAACAGCTGAAGCTCTCAATCCTGAAGCATAATTTCAGAGAAGGCAATAGAGTGGTACACTGGATGGCTAAGGAAGCAGTCAAGTACCCTACAACTACCAAGTATTTTTTCCATGCTCGTCCACCCCTTTTGGTTGAACAAGAAGTATTAAGCGACAAGTTGAAAAATTGTAATAGTTTCAAAGACATTCCTACTATGTTTGTAATTTCCTTGTAAGCATGAGCAATAGTAATGTCCTAAAAACGGTTTTTATGGTTTTGTAGTGTGTTACTAAGTAATATAAATCATCAAAAGAAGAAGAGAAACTAAAAGGGTACGTAAAAGATGATTAATAAATTGGTAAATTCATGAAAATTACAAACAGATACAAAGTACTAAAATTCACCACGTCGTTCAATCCTTTCACATTTCCAAATAGAAATTCATTCAGTTAACATTCTTCTTTATTCGTACAAAATCTAAAAGACTGAAAACACTGAAATAAAAAAAACAAAAAAAACTGAAATCACTCGAAAAGATAAATTAGTAATTGGAAATAGTAGTAGAGTTCGTCGCATGTGAACAATAATGTTCAATTGGCACATACTTTACCCAGCATCTATGTTGCAACGACGGAACCGATTACACTTACAACAAATCCAACAATCATTGCAGTCGTCGTTGGTTTGACAATCTCTCTCACAAGTTATAATGCCATTAAGTTGAGGGAGTAGACTCCTTTCAACTCTTGAGAAATCATGCTCATTATTCCATGCCAGCACATTCGTCTTCGAGAACCATAGCACGTTCACTGAAATATTTCATAATTAAAATTATCAAAATCAAATTATGATTAATATAACATGAATAAAAACTCATATTCATATGCAATATGCTAGGATCATATCTGTATCTGTCCGTGCATACGGAATACGTACATTCACATATATACTTTTATACATGATAAAAGTTAAGCATAATAATATTATTTCAGTATGCAGAGACAAGAAGGGACGAATACTAACTTGTGGTTGCCATGAGAAGAACTGTGAAAGTGAAGCCAAGCTTAAACACCACCATATTAGGAAATAGTGTTTCAGAGTATCTGCATTTTATTATTTCCTAAAGATCATAATTTATAGACTTCTCTTGTAATGACCTAGCTCTTTAGATGGACTACAGTCGCTTTTTTTTTTTTATTTTATAGTAAAAATCAACTTGTCTTATATTTAAGTTGCTTAGGCTCGCCTTCCCTTGTAATAATGCAGTTTATATAATTTAAATTGTTTTTCCCCAACAATTTCTAATTAAAAAAGAATATGTATTTCAATATCTTGTAAATTGTGCTCGCATCAATGATAGAATCAATGGTTGAAGCCTTCTATATATAAAAATAAAGCAGTTTATATAATTTATATGAAAGTTGAGATGAGAAAGTCCAAGTGAGCCTGATCCACTACTTTTTGTCATTTGAATATGATTATCGCAATATGTTTTAATTAGTGTTTATGTTTTATTCGTCGAAGATGTAAATTTTTTTATACAGGGTGTGTTTGACATGGAGGAAAATATTTTTTGAAAAATATTTTTCAATTTTTTCATGTTTGATTGGCTTAAATGTTTTGGAAATATTTTCATTATCAACTCATTTTTCTCCAATTGAAGGAAATGTTTCCTTATCAAGAGAAGGGAAAATATTTTCTAAAACTCCTTTTCAAGCTTCCCCACCCTATTCCATACCCTCATCAACCCACTTCACACCCACCCACCTAATCCAACCCCATGCCCTCCTTCCAAAAATATTTTTTTTTCGTCACCAGCCACCTACTACCCCACCCCTCACCCCGCAAAAAAATATTTTACTTTTTTTTTTGTAATTTTAAATTTCTGTTTTTCGTTTTTCTACACTACCCACACCCACCCCAAACCCCCACCCTATTACCCCACAACAACCG
>MDKI01184775.1:0-40925 GCA_005239505.1 Nicotiana paniculata | reverse complement strand
GTTTCAAAACAAAGATTTAAAAACTATATTTCATGTTCCTTTAAGAAGGATTTTTACCACTTTGCTGAGAAAAACTGCTTTCTTGACAAAAAATGGATTTATTATGTGGATATGTGTAAATTTGGGTGCCTGAGTCGCATGTATGATTCGCGAGCAGGATGACCCTGTATTTGTGTGTATTCATACGAGCACCTGAGTCGCAGGTATGATTCGTGAGCAGGCTAGCCTTATTATTTTTAACCGCATCGCATGATCGATTCGTGAACGGGGCTGATAGATGCATATATGGTTCGAGCTGTTCGACCCTTCGGCAGTGCACAATTTATTATTGTTGTTCTGCTTCGTTCGACCCACGACATTGCTTGCGCATGATATTTACTGCGTAGTTGCTATGAATTTTGCCTGATTACTGGCCTGAAATATTAAGTTATCGATTGAAATGACAGAGATTTAAAGTTATTAAAAAGATTTTGGAAGAAGTTGTTACTTCTCGTCGATTTATTGTTATTTGATTAAATGACCCATGTTGAATAATTGTTATTAATATGACGAAGATATAAAGTGTTAAACGTGAACGGAGTTGAAAATATTTATTCTTGATTTTTAATAAATTTCCTGATAATCATGCTTAGTGTCATGCTTAAATATTCTAAATTGACCTTTTGTAAGTGTCTAATTTGACCTCTCGTCACTACCTCTCTGAGGTTAGGCGGGCGACTTACTGAGTACACGTTATTTTTGTACTCATGCTACATTTGCTGTGCATTTTATTACACAGGTACTTTCATAGCAATGTGGAGGATTCAGAGACTTAGGAGAGCTGCATCATCCGGAGGCGATCCGTAGCTGACAGAGTCTCCCTCGTACTGTATTTATTTTCATTTTAAATTTTCTTGTCCAATTTGTATTTCGGACAGGTTTTGTAATGATAGTATAAATTCTTAAAAATTTCTCATGTACTTGTGACACTAGGTTTTGGGATGTGTTGGGATATATTTGCTAAAGTGTAGTATTCAAACCATTGTTTTTAATTGATAGACTTTCATTTGGTTAATATGTAATAAAGTGAAAGGAAATGTTTTCATAAATGTTAAAATCGGAAAGTTATTTCAATTAATTAATGATTTGGCGTTCCTGCCATTGATGTCCGGCGCCATCACGACCTTATGGATTTTTGGGTCATGACAACACGGTATCAGAGCTCTAGGTTCCCTTAGGTCTCACGAGTCATGAGCGAGTCTAGTAGAGTCTTGCGGATTGTACTTATCTTCGAGAGGCTACAGGGTTGTTAGGAGTACTTCCCTTCTTGATTTCCCCATCGTGCAATTTGGTTCCTTTGAGGCTTATGCCTATGTTTATTCCTACTCAATCTTACGCATCGCGAAGCGCTTGCTGTGAATCAGGGGTTTGAGGAGTTGAAATGGCGTTACGGATGTAATTTGAGATGTTTCCATGTATAATTGGTTGGGGTTGTTGTTATGGCCTGCAAAAGAATAATATGTTGTTTCAGCTCAGTAGATGTGTTTCTGAGAGCGTTAAGGCTATGCTCAGTTAGTGATGATGCTTGCGATTGGTTATCGTGTGATGTCGATATGATGGTAGAATGCTTGCCCGTATGTTGAGGATGATGAATGGTTTGAAGGGAGGTCTTCTCAGAGTGTGATTGCGAGACTATGGTATTTTAGTTCCGGTAGAGGAAAGGCATTTGGGTTAGTAATGGTCCGGTTGGGGTTGATAAAGTAGTAAGACTGGGTGTCTTCAAATGAGGTGGGATATCCACATGTGACGTGAAGTCGTCGTCATTGATCGAATGAAACGTGTTAAGATTGTCGGTGTTATGGTTTCTTCGGTTGCGTGGGGTCAGAGTATTGAGAAGGAGTATTGAAGAATGCGGGAGCATAAACCGCGTGGTGTGGTGGTTCAGTACTGGATAAGTGTTGATAATGAAGTCAGCTAGAGAAAGATGATATTCAGAGAGTTTGAAGTCGTGGTGATCTGCTGGGTTAAGAGCAACAGAGAATGTCATTGAATTGAGGCTAGGCGGTGGTTCCATTTCTAGGAGGCCAGGTGCAAGAAGCGGAAGTCGAGCAGTCGCAAAGTGGGGGAGTGGCAGCATATCTTGGAATTTGAAGATATTGTCGCGCATTTAATGGATGTCCATGAGGAGCGGACGGACTAGTAAAGTTGGTAAACGAAGCAGGGCGTAGGATAGGGTATTGAAGTCACAGAGAGCGTGCATTTCATCGTCATTGGAAGGTGTCCACGGGTGATTTCCATAGATGGATTATCTTCTGTGAATAGGTTAGCGATGGCGGGGTTGGCAGGTCTCGGTGAGGGGTCCTAGTGGTTATTCGATAGGAGGCGGAATGTGTGAATGATGCTAGAGAGTTTGAGTATTCAGGGAGTTCTGGCAAGAGATTTGGAGGAATTGGACGGATTGGTGGAGAAAGATCGTGTTATCAAAGGAGAAAGGATCTCAGCAGGGTCTAGAGTGGTGCAAGGAGTAGCTTCGGGTTAAGTGGGGGAGTCCCACCATCTGCAGTTGGGTTGTAGGGTTGTCTTCGCATAGGGTCGCGGATTGTCGGCGTGTTGGCAAGTTATTTTAGCTAAGGGAAAGGAGTAAAATGGTGATTGTGCGTGGGATTTGATGAATGTGTGCAAAAGTTGGCTCTGTCGGGCTAGGGTTAGGCTTTAGAAGATTCAGAATTTTGCTTAAGGCATAAGGGAGTTGTCAGGATAGTGACTAGGTTGCTTGGTTCCTTGGAAGGGGTGTTCATGCGCTAGAAGAGCCTTGGAGTTGATTGCATTCGGGGCCAATCAGAGTGGGTGACTCTCAATAGCGGTCCTAGTGAGTTCAAAAGTCAATAATGCGGCGTTTTAGGGTTTCAGGCAGCAGTTTGATTGAGAATCGAGCTTTTGCAGAGTAATTTCTGAGAAAAAGGAAGATGGTGGAATACTCTATGATATGTTTCATCATGCAAGATAGTATTGGAGGAGTGAGAGAAATAAACTCAGGATTGAAGAAAGATTATCAGAAGGGTAAGAGACGGGTTGCGGGATTTAGGCAACATAGTCTCGTGAATCAAGGCCACTCGGGATGAGTGAGGGTTGAGTTTTCTATGAGTAGAAGTAAGTTGCTATTATTCCTGAGGCAAATTGAAGATGATTAAAAGCAAATAGATTGATTAGCCATGGTTGAAATGGCATGTTTGCGGCAGTGATCAGTTCCTTTGATGTGATTTAGTTATGCATGTGGTTTGTGCCGGTGTGCGGGGATTATCGGCCGTCGTAACGGATTTCATGTGGGAGCATTTGAGTGTTATGGCCTGTCAGGTGTAGGCGGCCCCCGGAAGGGTTATGGTGGTATAGACTACTACTTAAGGATTTGCATGTTGGGTGGTTGTGGGAATTCACTCGTGTGTTGAGATAGTACTCTTGAATTGAGTTAAGTAAAAGGTTTCTATATGATGAAGTGTTCACCCTATTGGTGGTTCAGAAGTTATGATGGAATTCTTGCGTTACCTCATATTGGCATGTTAGGTGCGGTAAGCAGTACGTAACTGGGAGTAAGAATCGATATTGCGGTTCGGTGTTAATAAGGATGTCATGAGCTCGGAAGAGCAAGAAAAAGGGATTCTAGAGTTCAGAGTAAGCTGGTGTTATCTTCAGTGTAACCTGAGATTGATGTTCGGTGAAAGAGGCTTTGTGCCCTGGTTATGGGTTCTTGATTTCTCTTACAGCGTAGTATGGCCAGTGGCGGATGGGAAGACTTGTTGCCTTGTGTGGAAGGTCGTGGAAGCATGACCGCGAAAAGATTGTATAAGTGTGACATGTAGTCACTTAATGGATAGAAGATTTGGACTGAGTATAAAGAAGTGCGATGTTGTTTATTTGAGAAGTTATTCCTAAGAGGCGTTCAGATCATTTGGTTGTGGATTGTGGGGTGTTTGTCCCGGCTATGATGGTTGTTCTTGCATATTATGAGAGGAAATGGGTTAATGTGGACCCAGGTAAAAGCTATCAGCTTACTTTGGTGCAAGCAAGGTGACTCGATGTTTGTGGATGGATTTAAATATGATTAGGGGCTCCGTATGATCCAGGCATGTTCATTCCAGTAGAGCGCTTTTCATCAAAAGGTATTAGAACAACGGATGTTGTTCCGTCTTCGTCAAATTCATGTGATCTTATGACTGTGCCGTATGAGTTGTGAAACGGCTTGATGATTTCCTATGTGTTGAGGTCCCGCGTAGTGGGGATGTTATGTGAGCAGGATAGCTCTTGAGATCCAAAGTGTATATATATACATATCGCACCTCAGTAGTGCTTGAGTTTTGTAGCCTACGGCTTTATCAGTCTCCCCATGATGGTATTATGCACTTAGCGTGCTTGTGATCGATATTCAGTAATTTGTAATAGTGAGCAAACCAGCTCCGTATATATATATCTTCTTATGTAAATTTTATGTGTGGATCGGGTGGCACGTCGCCACGGGTATGTTATTTGGATCGAGTTGCACGCCGCAACCGTGTGATGATGAGTAAGGTTCCTATATTTATTTTCTTGTGTTTACTTCCTATTTTCTGATAAGAATTCATATTAGTTGCGTGAGTTGAATAGTTCCTTCCTGAGTCGTTTCTTATTATCATGTTCGAGTTATGGTCTATTGGCGCGATATTGTATCATGTGAGGTTGTTGGTCATGTTTGGGGTGATTTGTTGTCTGAGCAGTTCATACTGGGTGAGACGAGATTTTCGGATCAGGGGTCAGTGCAATAAGGTTATGCGAAGTGTATATTAAAGAACAAATACCATTATTCAGGTTCATAATGAATGTGATGATTCTAGTCAAGATGAGGTATTCAAGGAATTGTTAACTCTGCAGTTGGTATGAATTTCTGCACATCTCCTCCGTTGGGGTGGTATCGTCAGCATTATAGCGGGATGTATATATATGTCATGAGGTGCATTGGGAGCATCAGATTCGTGGAATTTTGGCTATTAAGGTTCAGGGAACGTCATTGTGGTTAGAGGATGAATCTTGCGGTGCATGGCGCTAATTCAGCAAAGGTATGCAGTCATGTTCTGGTATGTTGTGTGGTAGTCGATACAGTGTTTATATATTGGAACTAGACCTGGCAGAGAAAACTTCAAGTGTTGAAACTAGGTTCTGAGCTTATTATATGGATAAAAGAAGAATCTTCAAATTTGATTAAGCTAATGTACTCAACTGGGTGGTGGTAGCACGGGCAGGTGCTCGAGGTGTTACACAGTGATTTCAGGTAACTCCAGAGCAGTTCTTAGCACGTTCGATGACGAATGTCAGTTTAAGTGGGGGAGAATGTAACGATCCGACCGGTCGTTTTGAGATCTAGCACGTCGTTCAGCGGTTTGAGGCTGTGAGCAGCTTCGTTTCAAGTATTATGAATTGTAGGTGTGGTCGTAATTGAATTTCGGGAACTTTAGAGTTGATTTGGAAAGAAAAATTTCATCTCAAAAGTCTTAAGTTGGAAGAATCAACTAAGATTGGAATTTTGAGTAAACGACCTCCGAATCAGGATTTGAAGGTTCCTGCAGGTTCGTATGATGATTTCGGACTTGGGTGTATGTCCGGATCGGGTTTTGGGTAACCCGGGAGTGTTTCAGCGTATATTATGGAAGTTAGCATTTTAGAAGAATTTCATAGATTTGGGCTTGAAGTGTATTTCAGTGTTGTTGATTTCCGTTTGGGATTCCGAGTCTGGGAATAGCTTCGTATGGTGATTCTGGACTTGGGAGTGCGATCGGAAATGAATTTGGATGTCCGTAGGTCATTTTGAAGTCATTTGGCTAAAGATAGAAATTTGAAGGTTTTTGAGAAATTCGACCAGAAGTGGAATTTTAGATACGGCAAGACAGCTCAGGAGGAGTAGAAAGTTGCCACAACCTAGGAGGGGTTTATAGGAAGCGTTTTGATATCGAGCTCGGAATGCGATTCCGGAAGTTGGAGCAGGTCCGTAATGTTGAATATGACTTGTGCGCAAAATTTGAGGTCAATCGGACATGATTTGATAGGTTTCAGCATCGGATTTGGAAGTTGGAAAATTCTAAGTTCATAAAGTTGGGATTTGAGTGCGATTCATGATTTCGATGTTGTTTGATGTGATTTGAGGCCTCGACCAAGTCCGCATTATGTTTTGGAACAGGTTGGTATGATTGGACAGGGTTCCGGGGGTCTCTGCTGGATTCCGGGTGGTTAACGGATCAAGTTGAGAGTTTGAAGAAGGCTGGAATCGTTGTCAGCTGGTGTGATCCGCACCTGCGAGGATTTGGCCGCAGGTGCGATTTTGGGCTGGAGCCAAGGAGGCCGCAGGTGCGGAAATTGGCCTGGACAAAATGTTTTAAAATAAGGATTTTGGTTCATTTGTCTTCATTTCTTCTTGGGCTTAGGCGATTTTGGGAGGCTTCAAAGAGAGAATTCCTTCATGCAATGTCAAGGTAAGTAAATCCTTCATGCCTCTAAGTTAAATACAAGATTATGTGCATGGATTAGGCATGGAAATTGGTAGGAATTTGGGAAATATTGAAGAAACCTAGAAAATGGAAAAAATTGGACTTTTAGCCACGAATTGAGCATGAATATTTGAGTAAATTGTATATTTGAGTTAGTAAGGCTATGGGTAGAATATATCTTTGAGAAATTTCGGATTCCGGGCACGTGGGCCTGAGGGCATTTTGGTCATTTCACTAAGCGGGGTTGGAAAATTATATAATTTGGAATTTTTGCAAATATTACAGTATATTTTCATTGGGTGTCGTTGTTTGGATAGTTTTGGGGCGTTGTGCGTCCGTTTGGAGTCATCAGAAGGGCTTGGAGGCCGGTTATGGAATCTCGAAGCGAGGTAAGTCTCCTTTCTATCTTTGTGAGGGGGAATTATCCCCCTAGGTGAATTAAGTATATTCTATTATCTTCGGGGGCTACATACGCACGAGGTGACGGAAGTCCGTGAGTAGCTACTATTATTCCATGTCCGGGTAGTCTAGAACCCACTAGCATGCCTTGCGTGTTGTACCTGTAATCTTGCCTGTAATATTAAACTGCTAATATAATCGAAATCATAATTGAATATCTGAAGAAGACTAGAGTTTATTATTTTAATCATCTAAAAAGAGAATTGATTCCTAAGTGGATAACTGTACACCTAGTAGGGTTATATTATGGAATATCATTAAACTTGGCAAATGAGTTTCAAAACAAAGATTTAAAAACTATATTTCATGTTCCTTTAAGAAGGATTTTTACCACTTTCTTGATAAAAACTGCTTTCTTGATAAAATACGAATTTATTATGTGGATATGTGTAACTTTGGGTGCCTGAGTCGCATGTATGATTCGCGAGCAATGACCCTGTATTTGTGTGTATTCATATGAGCACCTGAATCGCAGGTATGATTCGCGAGCTGGCTAGCCTTATTATTTTTAACCGCATCGTATGATCGATTCGCGAGCGGGGTAGATAGATGCATCTATGGTTCGAACTGTTCGACCCTTCGGCAACGCACAATTTATTATTGCTGGTCCGCGCCGTTCGACCCTCGGCATTGTTTGCGCATGATATTTACTGCGTAGTTGCTATGATTTTTGCCTGATTACTGGCCTGAAATATTAAGTTATCAATTGAAATGACAGAGATTTAAAGTTATTAAAAAGATTTTGGAAGAAGTTGTTACTTCCTGTCGATTTATTGTTATTTGATTAAATCATCCATGTTGATTAATTATTATTAATATGACGAAGATATAAAGTGTTAAACGTGAATGGAGTTGAAAATATTTGTTCCTGATTTTTAATAAATTGCCTGATAATCATGCTTAGTGTCATACTTAAATATTCTAAATTGACCTTTAGTAAGTGTCTAATTTGACCTCTCGTCACTACCTCTCTAAGGTTAGGCGGGCGACTTACTGAGTACACGTTATTTTTGTACTCATGCTACACTTGCTGTGCATTTTATTGCACAGGCACTTTCATAGCAATGTGGAGGATTCGGAGACTTAGGCGAGTTGCATCATCCGGATGCGATCCGCAGCTGACAGAGTCTCCCTCGTACTATATTTATTTTCATTTTAAATTTCCATGTCCAATTTGTATTTCGGACATGTTTTGTAATGATTGTATAAATTCTTAGAAATTGCTCATGTACTTGTGACACTGGGTTTTGGGATGTTGGGATATATTTGCTAAAGTGTAGTATTCAAACCATTGTTTTTAATTGACAGACTTTCATTTGGTTAATATGTAATAAAGTGAAAGAAAATATTTTCATAAATGTTAAACCGGAAAGTTATTTCAATTAATTAATGATTTGGCTTGCCTGACATTGATGTCCGGCGCCATCACGACCTTATGAATTTTTGGGTCGTGACATCCTCTTCTTACTTTTTGGAGCAGTCTCCTCAACGATATTAGCTCCCATGATCGTTAAATTTCCATGAGATTTCTTCTCGGCTGTTTTGTTGTCTTCCTCAATCTTGAGATGAATCACAAGATCTTCCAACTTCATTTCTTTGCGCTTGTGCTTAAGATAATTCTTGAAATCTCTCTATGAAGGAGGCAACTTTTCAATCATTGCAGCCACTTGAAATGCTTCATTCATGACCATACCTTCAGCAATAAGGTCGTGAAAAATAAGTTGAAGCTCCTGAACTTGGGTTCCCACAGTTTTGCTGTCTATAATTTTATAGTCTAGAAACTTGGCAACCACGAACTTTTTCAAGCATGCATCTTCTGACTTGTACTTCTTCTCAAGTGTGTCCCATAATTCTTTCGAAGTATTTATCGAACTGTACACATTGTACAAGTCATCCTCTAAAGCACTTAAAATATAACCTTTGCAAAGAAAATCTGCCTGCTTCCACGCCTCAACAATCATGAACTTTTCATTGTCCGGCATGTCCGCAGCAGGCACTGGAGGCTCTTCACTAGTGAATTTTTGCATACCAAGTGTGGTAAGCTAGAATAACACTCTTTGCTGCCATCCTTTGAAGTTGGCTCCAGAAAATTTCCCCGATTTTTCTGCCGGTGGAACAGTAGTCCGGCTCGACGAGGCTATTGTCGTTGCCGCAACAGTCGCAGAAGAATTTCCGTTATCAATTGCCATTTCTCATTGTCAACAACAGCAGAGTTCAATCAATGGCAAAACCATAACAGTAAACAATACTGTAATCAACAATAAACAGTATGTATAATAAATAAAAACCAAAGTTTTTATATATTGTTTCACAGAAAATGATGAAGTTTTTATGTTCTTCAAATCGTTTTATGAATTTCAAAACTCTGATGAAGTTTTTATATCTTCAAATCAAAATAATAAAATTTCAGAAGGAGTAGAAAACATACAGGTTTTAATCTCCACAAACAGAATACAGAAAATAAAAATATAATTTCCTTAAGATTGTTAGTAATCAGTATTGCTGTAAAATAATAAATTTTCTGAAAATACAGAAACAGTGAGAAACCTCACTAGCGCGGGCTCTAGCGCGGGATTAGCATGACCGCGCTAGTGGAATTTACCAGGGACAGTGAGAAACCTGACTAGCGCGACCACTAGCGCGTGCTGAGCGCGGGCACGCTAGTCCAGGCGTCCTTAGCTTTTCTTATGGAAAAAAATAAAATAATATAAGAATAAACCGAGCCCACTGAATACACAGTGTTTCCTTAAGGAAATTATTCCCCTCAAGTACCCGAGGTTTTGGAATATATCCTCCCAGGATAGAACGATTTAACTCACCAGCGTATTGGTACCAAAAACTCCGGTGATCAGCGAACCACTTAATGGTTGTAAAACATACATGAATATTTTTGTGCAGAAGAAGAAAAAGAAGATCAGAAAATTTAGTAAGTAAAGATTCTGGAATTCAAGGCATATTTATAGCCAATTTGGTACTATTTCTGAAAAGGTTTTGCAACCTTTCAGAACAGCCATAGCTGTTGGTACAGGTGTGAAGATTGCGGGAAAATTAAAAACGGATTTAAAATAATCTGGGAAAGAAAAACGGACTGGACCTTTGTCTAAAAAGATTATCAATCAATCTTTGACCAAATCCGAATCCGAAGCCGAAGCCAAAGCCAAAGTCGAGTCGAGCGAGCGACGACGACGGCAGCGCGAGGCTTGCCTTCTTCTCAACTCTTTAAGAGATAGAAGAAGAGCTTCTCTATATATACACATAGATTTTCTTTCCTTTTTCCAATGAGGGACATATTGCACTAATTTAAAATTTCACTTCCCTCCATTTCTTTTCCCACCATTTTCATTCACTCTCTTTAAGCTACACCAAGCTTAAAATTAAGTTATACTAAGCTTAAAGACCAACACGGACGGCTCAAAATCAACTAAAACAACTTCAAAATACACATAAAACGTATAAGGAACTATTCTGAACAATAAACTTTCAATATTTACAAAATTATAAAAATCGACCCAAGAGTCGACCCCCGGGCCCGCACCTCGGAACCCGACAAATTTTACAAAAATTCGATTACTCATTCCGATACGAGTTCACCCATACTAAATTTATCAAATTCCGATACCATTTGGTTCTTCAAATCATGATTTTTCATTTTTAGAAATTTTCTTTCAAGACCCACAATTTCTTTCAACTCAAAACATAAATTAAATGATAAAAATAAAAACTAATTCATGAAATATGTTTAATTCTAGTGGGAAAAACTTACCCCTATGAACATTCTCCGCATAGTGATAGCTATTTCCAATATACTTACCGATACTATGGATAGATGTATTAGAATCCACAGGAAGGGAATCAAAGTGGTCATTCTTGCCCATGTTGCCAAGCATTACGAACATAGCTACTGTAACTACACCAGCCACCATTTGTCTCGGATCCACCCCCATCTTTTCACTAGATCCAAAAATCTCTCTATGCAATTCGAATGGTTAAAGGCAAACCCAACAGCCAAACTTTTTTTTTACACAACTCTGTTCACTAATGAACTACAAATGCAAGCACTGGAAGGTACAGTGCCACTACTTCAAGGCAAAAAGAGAGTGAGGAGCTGTTGTTGCTTCGAACTTGGAACATCTACTTACAGTGGAATTTTATTAATTGATGAGGATTACGGTGTTATATATGAATGAATGCTTTACAAGCAAAAAAAAAATATATATATGAATGAATGCTTTACAAGCAAAAAAAAAAAATATCCGGCGGGACAAAGTCACTAATTTTGGTAATACAGTAAAATCCGCAGCAACTGTAGACTGGAGTATTAGTGGGTGTTTGGACGTAAGAATTATAAAATTCTTAAAACGATCGGTCGGATCGTTACACTTTATTGCTATTTACTGACCTCGAGACCCCGAGCTATCGAGCTCGAGGCCCCCGTTCTTTTGACAACACTGGTTTGGTTATCATATTCTTCTTGTCTACACCTAGTATTTCTTGGTTATTTACTAGTATTGAAATAAATCACATATTTTTAGAACCACAAATCAAAAACACCAATTTTCGAGGTAAACAGTTTGACACCTACCGTGGGGCTAAAGATAATAGCGATTATTTTAGTGCTAGTTTTCTGATAACACACGTTATTCTTCACACTTTTTCTTGTCCAAGATTCTTTGATTTCAGGCTAAAATATGTCGAACTCAGCAAACGCACCAGTACATGGCAACGATGGCCTCAGATTCCACGGAGAAAATAATGCAACAGCTTCAGCAGCCAGTGTGCCACCGCTCAACCCCGGAGTAGCACCTATTCCCAACCCAGTCGATGTTGGCTCACATATTGCTATAAACAGCGATTTGGGTATGGACGCCGGGGGAAGCGTGCAGGGAGAAGTTCAACTCAGTGGCCAAAGGACACATGGTCAAGGATTTAGAGAAGTTAGTCTCCAAGTAATTTTTGAGATGTTACAAGCACAACAGATAGCCATCGCTCAGTTACAGAGTCAGTAAAAGACTCTGAGTGGAGCGGGACCAGAAACAGCTCCTCGAGTCGAGCCAACCCCCGAGATATCAAGCAACAATGGGTCGGGAACTGACCCCATCATCACGAAAATGCTCGAGGAACTCACCAAGAGGATCGAGTCAGGAGAAAAGAAGATAGAGGACAACGATAAGAAAGTGAAAACCTACAACTCGAGGGTCGACCAGATCTCGGGAGCACCCCCGGTCTTGAAGGGACTAGATTCGAAGAAGTTTGTACAGAAACCATTCCCATCGAGTGCGGCTCCGAAGCCCATTCAGAAGAAGTTCTGGATGCCCGACATCCCAAAATATAACGGGATCACAGATCCCAACGAGCATATCACCACATATACTTGTGGAATAAAAGGATATGATTTGAAGGACGTCGAGATCGAGTTTGTCCTACTGAAGAAATTTGGAGAAACCTTGTCCAATGGGGCCATGATGTGGTATCATAATGTGCCCCCGAACTCAATAGATTTGTTTGCTATGTTGGCAAACTCATTTGTAAAGGCACATGCTGGTGCCATAAAGGTTGCAACAAGGAAGTCTGATGTATTCAAAATCAAGCAAAGAGAGAACGAGATGTTGAGGGAGTTCGTCTCCCGTTTCCAGTTGGAATGAATGGAGTTACCACCAATCTCCAATGACTGGTCTATGCAGAACTTCACACAAGGATTGAGTGAAAGAAGCTCAATAGCTTCGAGGCAGCTGAAACAGAACTTGATCGAATATCCCGCCATAACTTGGGCGGAGGCGCACAACAGGTAACAGTCGAAAATTAGGGCCGAGGACGACCAGTTGGGAGCTTCCTCGGGATCAGTTTATCCAAGCAGGCTACTAGCAAAGGAACAAACAAACGCGGAAAGGGAGCCAAGGTTAAACAAGGAAAGATATGTAACATACCTCGAAATGACCGAAGGGCGGATCGAGGCCAAAGTTCCCGGGGACTCATAAGCAAGACCGAGTTTGACAGGCACTCAGGACCCATGGGAGCACCCCGATTGTCAGAATACAACTTCAAGATCGATGCCTCAGACATGGTATCAGCCATCGGCAAGATTCGAGATACTAGATGGCCCAAGCCCATACAGACCGATCCTTCTCAAAGGAACCCTAATGTAATGTGCAAGTACCATGGTACTCATGGTCATAGGACCGAGGACTGCAGGCATCTTCGAGAGGTGGTAGCCCGATTGTTCAATGAGGGGTACCTTCGAGAATTTCTCAGCGATCGGTCAAAGAACCATTTTCGAGAGAGAGGCAAATAGGAAGAATGAACCAGAAGATCCCCAACATGTCATTCACATGATCATCGGAGGAGTCGATGTCCCACAGGGACCCGTAATCAAACGAACGAAAGTATCCATCATAAGGGAGAAGAGGACTTGAGACAACATACCCGAGGACACCCTTACTTTCAGCGAGGAAGTCATCGAGGCCTTATCTCAGCCTCATAATGATGCACTGGTAATTTCTATCCTTTTAAATAAAGTTCAAGTTAAACGTGTGCTCGTGGATCCAGGTAATTCGGCCAATATAATCAGGTCGAGGCTCGTGGAGTAGCTCGGGTTGCTCGACCAAATCATACCCGCCCCTCGAGTCCTGAATGGATTCAACATGGCGAGTGAAACAACGAAGGGGGAAATTATCCTCCCAGTCAATGTGGCTGGAACCATAGAAGACACCAAGTTTCATGTCATCAAAGGTGACATGAGATATAATGCTCTACTTGGAAGGCCATGGATCCATAGCATGAGGGCAGTGCCATCAACTCTTCATCAAATGATGAAGTTCCCAACAAAGGATGGCATAAAAACGGTATATGAAGAGTAGCATGCAGCTAAGGAGATGTTCGCGGTACACGACATGGAACCAGTATCGACATCATCTACCTCGGAGAAGTCAAAGGACAAACAGGTATCCAAATAGCAACTACAGCCCGTGCCCTTGGTTGAGCCCGAGGGACAGGAGCCCGAAGAACAGGTGTTCGAGGACGAAGAAGATTTCCTTGCCCCTCGAACTTTGTCGCCCCCGAGAAGTCATATGCAATGAAGTCCACTACCGAGGAGCTCGAATAGGTGGTATTGGTCAAGAACCTACCGGAACAAAAGGTATACCTGGGAACGGGATTAAAACTCGAACTCAGGGAAAAACTCATTCAATTCCTTATTGATAACATTGATTGCTTCGCTTGGTCCCATTTAGATATGACAGGGATCCCACTGGAGGTAACCACCCATCGACTAAGTGTCGACCCAGGTTCAAACCGGTGAAAATTAAAAAAGGAGAGCTCAATCCGAGGTAAAGCATGCATTCATCAAAGATGAGGTAACTAAACTTCTCAAAATAGGATCCATTAGGGAAGTAAAATAACCCGAATAGCTAGCTAACGTAGTGGTAGTCCCCAAAAAAGGGAATAAACTTAGAATGTGTGTAGATTACAAAGTTTTGAACAAATCATGCCCTTAAGATTCCTTCCCACTGCCCAACATCGATCGATTTATTGATGCCATGGCTGGCCACGAGATCCTTTCTTTTCTCGACACCTACTCCGCGTACAATCAAATTCAATTGAACCCGGAGGACCAGGATAAGACTTCGTTTATCACGAAGTATGGTACATATTGCTATAATGTAATGCCCTTCGGGTTAAAAAATTGTGGGAGAAACATATCAACGCCTATTTAATAAGATGTTCAAACATCAAATAGGAAATTCTATGGAAATTTACATTTATGACATGCTAGTTAAGTCCCTGCGCGTAGAGGACCATTTGACCCATTTGCAGGCGAGGTTCGATATCCTAAGAAGATACAACATGAAGCTCAACCCCGTGAAATGTACTTTTGAAGTCGGCTCGGGAAAATTTTTAGGCTTCATAGTGTCAAATCGGGGGATCGAGATCAACCCCGATAAAATCAAATCCATCGAGGAGATCACCGTAGTAAACAATGTGAAAGTCGTTCAACGGCTGACCAGGCGGTTAGCGGCCTTAGGTCGATTCATCTTGAGGTCATCATATCGGAGCCACCATTTCTTCTCCCTACTCAAGAAGAAAAACAACTTCGCGTGGACCCCGAAGTGTCAACAATCCTTGGAAGAGTTGAAATGGTATCTCTCGAGCTCGCCCTTGATTCATACTCTGAAGGAGGATGAAACACTCTATTTATACTTAGTCGTATCCGAGGTAGCGGTGAGTGGCGTGTTGGTTCTAGAAGATTAAGGTACGTAATTTCCTGTCTATTATGTAAGTCGGACCCTTGGAGATGCTAAAACCAGGTATCCGCATTTAGAAAAATTAGCCCTAGCATTAATAAGTGCATCTAGGAAGTTGAAACCAGATTTTCAATGTCATACTATATGTATATTAACTACATATCCACTTTGAAACATTTTGCATAAGCCCGAGTTATCGTGCCTATTGGCCAAATGGACCATCGAACTCGGAGGGTACGATATCGAGTATCAACCTCTAACGACTATCAAGTCTCAAATTTTGGCAAACTTCATGGCCGATTTTATGCCTGCCCTCGTTCCTGAAGTATAAAAGGAACTTTTGTTAAAAACAGGCACATTGTATGGGGTATGGACCCTCTTCACTGACGGTGCCTCGAATGTGAAAGGGTCTGGGCTCGGTATAGTTCTAAAATCACCTACGGGCAACATTATTAGACAATCTATAAAAACTTCAAAATTGACTAACAATGAGGCCGAGTATGAGGCCATGATTGCAGGTCTTGAATTAGCCAAAGGCTTGGGAGCAGAGGTCATTGAAGCAAAATGTGACTCTCTTTTGGTAGTCAACCAGGTAAACGGAAGTTTCGAGGTTCGAGAAGATAAGATGCAAAGATACTTAGAAAAGCTTCAAGTAACATTGCATCGCTTCAAAGAGTGGACCCTGGTCCATGTGCCTCGAGAACAGAATAGCGAGGCCGATGCACTCACAAACTTGGGCTCATCTGTTGAAGAAGATGATATTGTCCCGGGGACTGTCGTTCAACTTTCAAGGTCGGTGATCGAAGAGGGTCATGCAGAAATTAACTCAACAATTCTAACATGGAATTGGAGGAACAAGTACATCGACTACTTGAAACATGGGAAGCACCCCACGGACCCAAAAGAATCGAGGGCCCTCCGAGCCAAAGCAGCCCAATCTTCACTCGAAGAGAATGGAACATTGTATAGAAGGACCTTCGACGGACCATTGGCAGTATGTTTGGGACCAGGGGATACTGATTATGTGCTACGAGAAGTCCACGAAGGCACTTATGGAAATCATTCTGGTGCCGATTCTTTGGTTCGCAAGGTGATCATAGCGAGGTATTACTGGGATAGCATGGAGAAGGACACCAAGGAGTTCGTTCGAAGATGTGACAAATGCCAAAGTTTTGCACCGATGATCAATCAACCCAGTGAACAACTACACTCGGTCCTATCCCCGTGGCCATTCATGAAATGGGGGATGGACATCGTCGGCCCCCTGCCAACGACGCTAGGTAAAGCTCGATTTATCTTATTTATGACTGACTACTTCTCAAAATGGGTAGAAGCGCATGCCTTCGAAAAGATAAGAGAAAAAAAAGTCATCAACTTCATATGGGATCACATCATATGTCGATTCAGGATTCCCTCCGAGATAACATGCGATAATGGGAAGCAGTTCATCGGCATCAAAGTAACAAAATTCCCCGAAGACCATAAAATCAAAAGGATCCTATTAACACCTTATCACCCAAGTGCAAACGGTCAAGACGAATCCACAAACAAAACCATCATTCAAAACTTGAAAAAGAGGTTAGATTATGCGAAGGGGAAATGGAAAGAAGTGTTGTCTGAGGCACTATGGGCATATCGTACAACATCGAAGTCGAGCACAGGGGAGACCCCGTTTTCTTTGGTATATGGGTTCGAGGCATTGATCTCAGTCGAGGTCGGGGAACCGAGCGTAAGATCTCGACATACCACCGAGGACTTAAACAACGAGGCCATAAACACCTCCCTAGAGCTATTAGATGAAAAGCGTCAGGTTGTATTAGTTCGAATGGCCGCTAAAAAAAAGGATCAAAAGGTACTACAACAGAAGAACGAACTTCCGCTACTTCGGAGTCGGGGACTTAGTTCTAAGAAAAGTCACCCTCAATACTTGAAACCCAAATGAAGGGAAACTAGGCCCTAATTGGGAGGGACCGTACCGCGACCTCGGAGTCGTAGGCAAAGGATCCTACAAACTTAGCACAATGGAAGGCGAGCAACTGCCAAACAATTGGAATATATTGTTCCTCAAACGTGATTATTGCTGAGGTATGACCTTTTCCTTTTTTTGTTTATATTTTTACTAACTCCTTAGAGGTGTTCGATTGGAGATATAGAAGCACCCTTCAAACTCTAAGACCTTGGGTTTTAAGGTATGCGTTGCACTCTTTTCCCCTTAGATCGGGTTTTATCCCAAATGGGTTTTACCGACAAGGTTTTTAAAGAGGCAACATCTATATGCTACCTAAGGAAAACTCAACAAGTATTAGAGGCTTCTTTTCAATCAACCTCGAATACTGGGGGCATCACCCTCGGAGGTTACATTTTCGAAGAAAACATGACATGCCAAGGAGGGCCTCGATAGGAGAATGTTGTAATGGGCCAAACAGTCAAATGAACTGTGTCCATATAGAATAATCGAGCCCCCGATGGCAAAAACGTGTACGCATGTATCGATTACTCAAAGAAGCATTCTTATTATATCAAAACATTTTGTGCCTCAAATAAGTCTACTATTTTCATATTTAACAGCTCAAGGGCCAAATACACTCGAACTTATAAGACCTCAATGAGGCAAACTCGAACTTATAAGACCTCAATGAGGCAAATTCAAACTTATAAGACCTCAATGAGTCAAACTCGAACTTATAAGACCTCAATGAGGCATACACGAACTTATAAGACTTAAAAAAGACTCAATATTAAGGTCAAGGCCATCTCGCTCGGGGACTAATGGCTACGGTCATATATAAGACTATGGTCATATGAAAAGGCTATGGCCGAAATAATGCGGATCAGAGACATCCGACTTCCGCCACAAAACTAAAGGCCTTCAAATACTTCGAAAAACCGGTTAAATATGGCTACCCTCGGCATAAGCAAAGGGGCTTCGATAAAATTAGCCCAGAATAATATGAAGGCTTCGAAAATATCAGCCTTCGAGAAAACCTCAAGAGGTACTCGACTGTCATTGCACATCGGCTTAAAAGCGAGGTTCCAAACAATCGAACCACCAAAAATTCGAATGAATATAAGAACATGCCAAGGCATAACAAAATTTTTACAAGTCTTTATCCAGAAAGGGGGAAAATTGTAGCCATTTTAGAGGTCGAATTGGCCCAATATAAAAAGAGCCTAAGGGCCAATCTAAAGAGCCTAAGGGCCAACTTAAAAGAGCCTAAGGGCCGATGTTTTAGAGCCTAAGGGACGATACTTAAATAACTTAAAGGCCGAAGCACACCATGCTCAGGACCTTACTCATCTCGGACTCTAATGTCCCGAGCTAAATCTTAGCTCGAAGAACGGACCCTAAGTGGTCACCTATTATCGATCGTTGATCGAACACAAAACCTAAGGGTATTATATTCTTAGTCCAATACATTGGACTGATCGTCACCAACACCAAATCTCATTTCAAAGACAAGATGGAAATTAACATAACACAAAGATGAAAAAAAATATTCTTTATATACAAATGATGGTTCAAAAGTATGTTTACAAAGCTCCCACGCAGAGCCCTTACACAAAAGATTTAAAATGAAAGAAGCTTAGTCTACTATCATGATCACTCGATCGTAGGTAGTTTCCTCAGGAGTTGTATCTTCGACGGCTTGACCTTCGGCGGCCTCTTCCTCCTCGGGGACTTCGTCTTCGTCCCCCCCACTCTCATAGCCGCTGACAGGATCCTCATCGGAAGTGAGCAATGTTGTTGCCTCTTCTTCCAAGGCCTTCACCTTCTCGATCTCAGCAGAAAGATCAAAGCCTTTGACCCGCACCTCCTCGAGGGCTTGCTTTCGAGACTCCAGCCGAGATTGATTGATGGCCCGTGTTAACTTAAGCTCAGCCACATCAGCTGCCTTCTTAGCCCGGGCATTGGCAACAACAGCATCAGTCCGATATATAGACATAATTGCATCAGCTTCAGACAAGGTTTTGGATAATTCTGCGGCCGACTCAGTATGAAGGTCCTTATATATACGGCTTTCTTCCTTTGCACCCTGAAGTTGGTGCTCAACCGAGGTCAGCTTCTCTCGAAGAGTATCCTTCTCGGAGGGCATATCATCCATGCACTGCTTCAACCCGAGGATCTCAGTATCTTTGACCCTAAGCTCCTCCCGAAGTTTCCCCACCAGGTCATACTTCTGCTTGAGTTTCAAGAATCGAGTCGAGACATTAAACACTAAAATGAGTAAGCATAAAATAATCCCACAAAGGCTATATTACTTGCTCAACAAAGTCGGCTCGCTCTCGGGACGCCTTTTTTGAACTTGATCGAAGGTCATTGAATTCCCCCTCCCTCTTGGCATAAAGAGCCTTGTGCTCATCTGACTCTGACATAAGTGACCTACGCTCATCTTCACAGTGGGCTAGCTCAGCCCGTGACTTGGAAAAGGCTTGGTCAAAGAGCATCACGACCTAAAAAACAAAGGAAGAAGGTCAGTAAAACAAGAACCAAACTCAAGATATAGTTGTTAGGGCGAAGGTTACCTGTTTCTGAAGTTTCTCGGCCTCTTAAAAAATAAACGAGGCATCAAGGTCGGGGCCATCCTCAACCCCGACAAATCACTCTCTGAATAAATCGTTCTCTCCGTGGGATGCCCCTACGTCGAGAGTCTTCATATCTTGGGCATCCCGTATTTGCCCTGGAGAAAATGATGGGCATGGCGGAGAGTTGCCCACTTCAATTACCCCGAGTGGCTTGATCGGGGACTTCTCTTGCCTTCGAGGAGCCTCAGGGTTGAGTTCTTCGGACTCAGTTACCAAGTGCTTTTCAGTACGAGGTACGTTCTGGTCACTAGTCGGTTCGGGGACTGTGCCTGATCTCCCTTCGGAGATCCCCCCAGCTAGAGATTGAACGACCTCGACAACATTTGGTGCAGTAACCTTTGAAGCATTAGTACCGCTTCCCCTCCGAGTTATTAATGGGAGGGAATCTCCTTCACCCTCAGTCTTGAGTTGTTAAGGCTCTCCAAAGTCTGGGAGACTCGCAGGGCAGATAGTGGAACATAAGGCATAGGCATCGGCTTCAAAGCCGATGAGGGAGGCACTGAAGGTGGAGGCATGGCAGAAGGCACTACTTAAGTGGAAGGCATATCTGCTGAATCTGCAGCTACCACCGAAGGCTCATCAGACTGGCCTACGGTAGTAGTCGGCTGACACTTTCTCTTCGGGTTCTTCAGATCCATCAGAGAATACTAAGAGAAGGGCTTGTTTGCCCGAACCTGGGCTCTACCCGTGCATCCGTAAGGTATTCAGTGAGGGTGTTGGGATACGGGTAGGAAGTATCAACCTGCATGGAGACCACTATCATGTTGGCCGACATCACGGCACCCACATTGATCGAGTACCCGGCCATAATAGAGGCGACTAGAACTGCTCGTGGAATAGGTAAATTTGACTTATTCTGGCATGAGTCTAGTCTGTTGCATATGAAGGTCTGCCATTCCTTTGCCTCGAAATTTAGGGTGTTCCACTAAATATGAACCCCTGTAGTGGTCCATGGTGGTGGTGGCCCCGAGGCTGCAAGAATCTCAAGGTATTGAAGTAGGAACTTTCGCTCAAGAGTGAGCGATCTCACAGGCCACCACCCACAGAAGCTGGTGAAGGCAGCTAGACTCAAGAAATGGTCCTCCCACCTCTTTCTTATTTGACCTCGCAAGGCCTGCAACTGTAGTATCACCCCCTTGGCCATCATTCGAAATGTCATCAACAATAGATGTTGGTGCTTCAGCGACAGGTGTAGCAGAGGGATCTGAAGCCCGACTTGCACTCTCCGAACCCTCGGAAGTGCTATGTGAGGAGGAAGGTTCATCTTGGAGTTGGTACCTTTCATGTGGTTGTTGTGGGTGTGATTGAACAGCAGGTTTCTCTTGCACTAAGTCTCCCTCCGATGCTTCCCGATCTGGGGCATATGAACTAGATTCAGAGGGCTCGGGCTGTCTTCCTCGGCCTGTTGTAGATTTTTTTGCTGATTACCCTTTGGAGGGCAAGGGGTAAAGTGTTTTTGCCTCTACCTCTGGGAGGTTCACCCCTCCACTTTGAAGTGTCATCGCAGCCATGAGATCTAACCATTTTCTATTACAAGCAACAACAGAAGTTAGTTGTAATTCAATTTTACATAAACAGTATATCAGATTTTAGAACATGAGTGCAGGGTGGGGAAGTGTGGTACGCACAATTACAAGTGCGGTCGGAGACTGGGTTGTGCGGACCGCACAATTTGGAAGTACGGCCGTAGTGATGGAACTGTGATCTGCATAATTTTGAGTGCGACCGCAGAATTGAAGTGCGGCGCACATTTCTCATTGCGGTTGCACATTAGAATTCCCAAATGTACCAATTCTCTGATAACAAATATTGGTCTGATCTGCTGCCGCACACACTTTTCTGCGACCGCGGTGGAATTTCTGCGGTCCACACAATTTCAAGTGCGGCCATAGAATCGTGCTTCTCATACAGTACTATAATCTTGATTTCTGCGGACCGCACAATTTCTTGTTTGGCCACAGGTTTCAGACTACAGTCGATCAGACTCCTAGGGTTTAAAATTTTTTGCGAAAATTGACATGGTATTAACAAGTAAGCATGCAAATCAGTTTACCCAGTTCCCATAAAGTAATTAGTAGTTGACCCGTTACAAATTAACCCCCATATGGTATTAAAATTGAAATCTATTTGACCAATGGCCTAAACTACCAAGAAAATTTTAAAACTTCTATGTGTAATTGAAGCATACCAGATATGAAGGAGTGCAAATAAATGATCACAAATGTGGATGGAGTGTGGCAGATGATTGGACATATGATTTCAAGGTGTTAGAGTTTAAAGTGCTCAGAGAGGGAAAACTTGTACAGTATCCCAAGGCTACTATTTATACATAGACGCAGACTTGGAGAATCAAAGGAGGAGTGCGATCGTAGAATTCCTTTTGCGGGTCCGCACTCTGTTACCTAAAGGCTCAATAGCCTTTGTTGATCTACGTACCACACAACTTGTGGTGCGACCGCAGATTTGAACTATGGACCCCATAATTCGATTTGCGGCCGCAGATCGGCCATTTCTCGGACAGGCCAAACTTCATAGAGTTTGCAATTTCCCATCTCAATTTGTGCGGTCCGCACAAGATCTGTGCGGCTGCAGTTGCCTTTTGCTGTAGCATTCAATTCTTTTGAGCACAATTCCTGTAAAGAACACTCATTCCTGCAACACACTTCAAATCCAGTTAGCACAAAATAAGACCTATCTACAAAATAATAAAAGAAAAAGAAAATTAAACATGGGTTTCCTCCCAAGAGCGGCTGATATAATGTCGTGGCACTACGCAGATTACCATCACTTCAAATGAATGACTGCCACCACGTGGCCATCATCGGCTTGTCTCGAATAATGCTTCACCTAGTGACCTTTGACTCGGAATACCTCATCATTTTTGTTCTTCAACTCCAATGCACCAAAAGGTGTCACATCCTTAATTTCAAAGGGACCACTCCATTTGGATTTCAGCTTTCCGGGAAACATCTTCAATCGTGAGTTGAACAACAACAATATCGCCCACTCCGAACTCCTTTTGGATGTATTTGTCATGAAGGTACTTCATTCTCTCTTTGTACAAGGACGAACTTGCATTTGCACGGTACCGGAACTCATCCAATTCATTCAAATGTGTAGCCTGCAAGTTGGTTGTTGCATCCTAATAAAGATTCAATTTCTTTAAAGCCCACATGACTTTGTGCTCAAGTTCCACCGGAAGATGACAAGCTATGACAAACACCAGCCGGTATGGAGACATCCTGATAGGAGTTTTGAAAGTAGTCTGATAATCCCATAGTGCATCATCAAGCTTCTTTGAGCAATCCATACGGTTAGCATTCACTGTTTTGGACAAAATACTCCTTATCTCCCGGTTGGAGACTTCCACTTGACCGCTAGCTTGAGGATGATAGGGAGTCGTAAATTTATGAGTGACACCATACTTGATAAGCAAAGTGTCAAAATCCTTATTGCAAAAATGCGACCCTCCATCGCTTATAATCGCCCACTGAGTACCGAATCTTGTGAAATATTCTTCTTCAAGAATTCCACCACACTCCTTGCTTTATTGTTGGGTAGAGCAACGGCCTCAACCCATTTAGACACATAATCAACCACAACCAATATGTCGGTTTTTCCACAAGAACTCAAAAAAGGACCCATGAAGTCAATACCCCACACATCAAAGATATCAATCTCCAAAAAGGTAGAGAGAGGCATTTCATTCTTCTTCGAGATTCCACCGGCCCGTTGACATTCATCACATCTTTTCACCATATCACTTGCAACTTTGTAGAGAGTGGGCCAATAGAAACTGCAACTTAGCACTTTAGCCGCCGTTCTTGCTCCGCCATGGTGACCACCATAAGGCGAAGAATGACAAGCTTCAAGAATAGCATTTTTCTTTTCATCCGGTACACATCTTCTAATTACCCCATCTGTGCAAATCCGAAATAGGTAAGGCTCGTCCCAATAATAATCTTGACAATCCCGTTTGATCTGCTTCCTTTGATTTGAAGAGAACTCATCCGGGATGATTCTACACACAAGGAAGTTTGCTAGATCGGAGAACCATGGCACATCCTTCATTGAAATGGCCAAGAGTTGCTCATCGGGGAAAGAGTCATTGATTTCAAGGCCATCATGTAGCCTTCCCTCTTCCTCCAAACGAGACAAGTGGTCTGCTACTTGATTTTCACTCCATTTCTGATCTTGAATGTCAATATCAAACTCTTGAAAAACTAGCACCCATCTCATCAAACTAGCTTTTGAATCTTTCTTGCTCATAAGATAGTGAAGTGTCGCATGATTCGTATGAATAATAACCTTTGCACCCATCAAGTACGGGCTGAACTTCTCAATAGAAAACACAATGGCAAGAAGCTCTTTTTCGGTAACGGTGTAATTGACTTGGGCATCATTCATGGTCTTACTAGCATAGTAGACTGGATGAAAAATCTTGTCGATACATTGCCCCAAAACTACTCCAACCGCTACATCACTAGCATCACACATGAGCTCAAAAGGAATACTCCAATTAGGAGCGGTGATAATGGGAGTAGTTGTCAAATTGAACTTTAGCACTTCAAAGGCTCTCATGAAATCATCATTGAAGTGAAGTTTAGCATCTTTCTCCAAATGCTTGCACAAGGGGTTCGACACTTTGGAAAAATCCTTTATGAAGCGCCAGTAGAACCCCGTGTGACCCAAGAAACTTCTGACGCCTTTCTCTGATGATGGAGGTGGAAGTTTAGAAATCACCTCTATCTTAACCTTGTCGATCTCAATGCCCTTTTTTGAAATTTAGTGTCCAAGGAAAATTCCCTCCTCAACCATGAAATGGCATTTCTTCCAATTCAACACCAAGTTTGTTTTTTCACACCTTGCCAATACTTTATCCAAATTTTCCAAGCAATCATCAAAGGAATCTCAGACTACCGAAAAGTCATCCATGAAGACTTCAAGGTAGTCCTCCACCATATCCGTAAAGATCACCATCATACACCGTTGAAAAGTTTCCCGTGCATTGCATAAGCCAAATGGCATCCGCTTGAAATCAAAAGTTCCATAGGGACAAGTGAAAGTTGTTTCTCTTGATATTCCGGGGCAATAAGGATTTGATTGTAGCCTGAATATCCATCTAGAAAGCAATAGTAAGCACGACCGGCCAACCTATCAAGCATTTGGTCAAGGAAGGGTAGTGGAAAATGATCTTTCCTTGTTACTTTGTTTAGATTCTGATAGTCCATACACACTCTCCACTCGGTCACCATTCTTGTTGGAATCAAATTGTTCTTATCATTTGTGACCACAGTTATGCCCCCCTTCTTCGGAACACATTGCACCTGAGAAGTCCACGAACTGTTAGAAATGGAGTAGACAACCCCAACATCTAACCACTTTATGATCTCTTTTTTGACCACATCTTGCATGGATTCATTGAGTCTCCTTTGATATTCAATAGAGGATTTGGAATCTTCCTCCAAGTTAATGCATGAAAAAAGCGGGCCTTATTCCCCAAATTTCCGCCAAAGTCTACCCAATAGCTTTCTTCCTCTTATGGAGCACTGCCAATATAGAGTCAACCTACACGTTAGTCAAACAAGAGGAAAGAATAATTGATAAATTAGAACAAAGGCCAAGGAATCCATACCTGATATGTGGAGGCAATGGCTTCAACTCCATGATAGGAAGCTCTTCAATTGAAGGCTTTTTAGGATGATTTTTCCTACTCTCAAGATCCTAGAAAAGCTTCTGGGTGTATAATTGTACGACCCCATCCCTTGCAAAGAATTAACACATTCCATGAAGCCATCCATTTCTTCATCATCAAAATTGAGCAAGACGACCTCCAACATATCACCCACATAATCGTGGCACTTGTATCATCAATAAATACACTTTTAGACCACATTAGTGGTCCAAAACTACCCAAACCTTAGCCCAGTCTGCCCCAACCCAAACTAAACGACCCTCTCTCTTAACCCGCCCCATCTTCCTTCGATCCTGGCCATTGATATCAGATGATCAACGGCCCATATTAAAACCCTACTCCCTCTTATATCCCAGACCCAAACCCTAAAGACCCATTTCCCCCGCCTAGCCGCCTCATTATTCTCTCATCTCTCCACCCGCCTCTGGTAAACCCTAGCCGCCATATCCCCAATCTTCTCTGATTCCAACCCAAACATGGAATCAATCTATGATTTACTTACCTATTTTGTGATACTCTGATATTATACGTGTGTCTATGGTGTTACTTAGTTCTTGCCCTATTTTTGGCAAGAACTACTTCTCAAGAACGGAGCTAATTTACCTTGATTTTGTGAAGATCTGGACGATTTTTCATCTATATACACGCTACAATGAACGATTCTTACATTATTGGTTTGATTCAAGGTCGTTAGAACCAGCTAGGGTTTGAGATTTTCCCTTTTCCCTTACTGATTTTTGATTGCATGTGATATTCTTTCCTTTCTTGTGTTTGACTGATGAATTTTCCTTGTTGTTCATTTAAATCTGCTACTATATAAACCCCTCCCCAATTTCCCATGTAGGAGGGAACTTTCATTGCCATTGCACTCACTACATTTTCCCTCACTCGTTCACTTCCTCTGAAACGCTTGGATCTTTGGCCGGCTGAAAGCCAAGGCCAGAATATTATCAGCCTCCTCCGATGCAAGCACTGCTAGGAGCCCTTTCGAGGCTCTTGTGAACTCTGAAGCATCGGGGATCTGGGGTTCTTGATACCAGTACTCTAAACTCCTTATTAATATGCTCGTTTAATTTCGCTACTGGTTAGTGTCCTTAACTCTTGCAATGTTAACTATTTTCCTTTTGTTTATCTATATATGTTCTATGTGTTAGTGATGTTTAAATTCTATAAGCATGATTTAGTTTCCTCGTTATTTATGAGTCCGGGATACTGTACTGTCATGATATTGTTCTATAATCCCCCTGCAATTCCATGTTCTTTGTTGAATTCATTAGGTTTCAGCACATATGAGATGCTTTCGTTATTAGAATGGATTACAGTTTTTCTTAGTTTATTTTAGACTATTGTGTGTCCTCTACTATATCCTGCACTTTTATTTTGGCATTCTAGACTTTGTGAAGTCCTTTTGTCCAAAATATAGACCTCTGAGACTATGTTGATTAACTGAAGCATGTTTCCATTCAAGCTCTGTTGCTTTTTTGGTTTAGGATGAATTCTAGGATAAAATTTCTATGTTAGTTCTTCCTGCTATCTAGGCAATTGGGTGCAAATAGTTATGATTGCTTGTCTCATTCCTTTTTAAGTGCTGCATGATCTCATGAGTTAGGACATTGCTGAGGTTTATAGTAGGCCATTGCTATTAGTGTTGCCATGCTGCATGTGATCACTTTCATATGGAACTGCATATCTCTCTGACAATAACTGCTTCAAATAAGACTCTTTTTGTTTAAAATTTATCTCTGACCCGTGTTGGTTAATGTCTTGATTGCTGGGAATTAGTATGTGTGTGTTTGTCTTGTAAACTGGCCTTCCTTAATCTTCTTAATGAGTTCAGAATGCTACACCCTTTTCTCTGTTGAATAATTACTCGATCATGAACCTATGTTATTAGTTTTCCATGTCAAACTCACCCTATTAAAGAGCTCTACTAATTCTCCTAGTTTTCATGTTCAAAACCCCTTTGTTTCTAAAATTCAAGCTCTAATATGCCTTGTGTGAGTCCTGTCAATATGTTTATGATTCTGTATCTATGTCCTAGAACCACTTTTAGTAGGTTTCAGATTTGTTTACTCGGTTGTCACGCCTAGTTTGTTAATTTGTGTGGTTAGGTTGTTCATCTGCTATTGCTGGGCAAGAAGGTCTTCCCTTTAGGCCTAGTGTGGATTCTTGTGTGAGTTTGAGTTGAGCAATTGATGTACTTTGATGTTTGGGGTGTATTTGGATCTTGGTTTCCTGCACGTATGAGGAAAGAAGTTGTTGAAGGCCCAGGCTTTACTGGGTTATAATCTTTTGGGCATGCTATGTACTGGGCCTGTAATCTTTTAATATGTAAATTTTGCACTTGTATTCACTAATTTTGGGTATGTAATAATTTTTTGTAAACTGACAGATGGGGAAATTAGTAAAAAGGGTAGGGTATTCTAAT
The DNA here is from genome assembly GCA_005239505.1 of Nicotiana paniculata. Lineage (NCBI taxonomy): Eukaryota > Viridiplantae > Streptophyta > Magnoliopsida > Solanales > Solanaceae > Nicotiana > Nicotiana paniculata. The sequence continues at coordinate 13,034 of MDKI01184775.1, read as the reverse complement.
TCTCACACAAATGGGTAGAAAGCATGCCTATAGGACCTATGTGTTCTACTTGTTGTTTTCAGTTAGCATGTTTCTGTACACCGATAGACATCATGCCTATAGGAAATCACACACTCCACTCAACTTGTCTAATACATGGATAATATCCAAAGTATGCTTGTTTAAGCAAATGTTGTATCTGCTTCCATGTCTACTATTGCGTGTTATTGGACAACATGTCTACAAAAATCGACATCTGTAATTACTTGTTAGACAGCATGACTATAGGATATAATAATACATGCCTTGCTAATGCTCATCTAGATACCATGACTATAGGATATAATAATACATGCCTTGCTAATGCTCATCTAGATACCATGACTATATGATTTTAACTAACTAATTAGTTGCATCTGTTGCTTTCATTATACTTCCCTACCTAGATGGCATGCCTATAGGGGATAAAGTATTATAAAATCAAGTTAGAATGTCGACTGTTAAAATCCTGCCTATAGAATACTCTCACTCGCCTAGAAAGCCTGTCTATAAAATCATTGTTGTTAATCCTGAATTTTCTAAATAGTTGTATTGCCTCATTGCTCAAATAATTAGAGATCATGCATATAGGGTTCGCAATACCTATAATCTGCAAATTCCTTAGTCTAAAGCCGCAGTACTACTTGTACAATACTGGAAATCAGAATTATAGAAGTTATGCTTATAGGACTTAATGGCTCTAATGTGCCTCAACTCTGAAACTGTATAATGCCTAATCTGATCGCGTGCATTCGTTGTTTATGTGTGGAGGCTAACTTAGGCCTTTAACTGTCTTTACATGAAGTCTTATTTGTTTTGAATGCCGTCTGGTTTTATCATTTTTGAGAAGCCTAAGCAAGTCTAGAACCACCCAAATAGAGGTCCAAAGCTTCCAGGACCATAGGCATGGGACTGGTAGTGCACGCGTAGGGTACGATTTAGAATTGAATTAGAATGATTTTAAGTAAACAACTTTAACATAATAATTGGGTAGCTGGAGATGATAGTCTGTACCCGCTGAATAATATGAGCAACCCATATCTTAAGGGAGTTGTGAAGTATTATTTATGTTACACGGGGTGATCCTTTAGGCTAAAAAACTTAGGACCCCCCTCTTTTCCTTTTATATACTTGTTATTTGTTTAATATGAACTAATGTAAGTTATATCGTTATAGACATTAAGATTTGTACCAATTATCATGTGTTATAATAAAACTCTTCGACTTCTTATCTCTCTTTATTTATTTGATCACCTAGCCTAATTACATAATTCACACAGTTTAAATTCGACTGCGACCCATAGTTGTGGACCTCAGAGAGTGCCTAAAACCTTCTCTCCGAGATAATTTGAGCCCTTACCCGATCTTTGGTGACGTAGACTAGAAAAATAGAGTTATTTGCATATAGGTGCCCTAATGCAGCTTAAAATCGTTAAGTGGCGACTCTTCTCTTTTAATACCTATCTTCCATTTAAAAGATTTGTCACACGTCGAAGCCTGCTTTCGCAAGAAAACGGAGACACCCATCTCATCCAATTCCCACCGGCAAGTTGATTCACTACACATTGGTTGGTGGTATTAATCCCCTGATAGAAATTTTGTTGAATCATGTTCTCCGTCATATCATTGTTGAGGCATTCTTTCACCATTGTTTTATACCTTTCCCATATCTTGTGTAGTGGTTCATCGGGATCATGCTTGAATGCTAGAATTTCATCCCGAAGAATAACCATGTGCCCGAGAGAGAAGTACTTAGAAATAAATTTCTCCGTTAGTTCATCCCACGTACGAATGGAATGATTTGGAAAACGTTCCAACCAATCTAAAGGTTTCCCCTGTAGAGAGAAGGGAAAAAGCCTTAGCCTCAAAGCATCCTCGAAGACATTTGTTTGTTTGCTCCCCCAACACGTATCAACAAACCCCTTCAAGTGTTTATAAGCATTTTGACTCGGTGCACCGGCGAAGAACGCTTGTTGCTCGATCAAAGTGATCATCACGTTGGTTATTTAGAAGTTGCTCGCCCTAATACGAGGTAGGACTATATCACTTGCATACCCTTCATTCGGAAACACCCAGTGTTGAGTCGCTCGTGGTAGAGCTGGGGGTGGAACGGGTACATTGTCTTGAGGCGGTCGGCCTCGTCTATTGGCTTGAGGTTTAAGAGGGACCTCATCCATTTGATCATCCTCAACGTCTATATCCCTCACAGCAATGTTTCTAAGCTCGTTGTTTGCCATGATTACACCTACAATACTCACACATTAGTAACAAGGAAGGAAATTGATGTCATCCAATTTCACTCCTCTAATCGAGGTGATGAAAATGGTCGATGCAATAGTAATACCCAACAAGAGTCGAGGTCGAATTCTGCAGGGAGCTATATGAAAAGTAGCTAGTAGTATATATATTAGCGCGTGAGTTTGTATATCTCAATTTACACTTCCGCAATATTTGTTTTTGCTTAAAAATCTCAATTAAACTACGATTGAAATTTAAAGAATGAAACTAGGAAATTGTTTCTGTTGTTTTTCAAATATAGTAAAAAGCCTAGGGCTATGACCTTCACCTAGGTGTTTGCCTAATGGGTTGTAAACTTTAAAGCTTGTTTTATTGGTCGGGGTGTATTATAGCTATCAACACGCAAGTACCCACTCAATACCTCTCAGTCAGAGAGTGATTTTCCCAATTTGGCTTTCTCAAGTCCAAATTGGTATTGAACAAAACGGTTGATAAGAAGCTCAAGTCAGGTTTTACTATATCTAGGTTCAACCCTTTAATTGGGCTTATCAATCTCTCGATTGACCCAATTTCTTGTTAGCCAATCTTTCTCAAGAAGAGACTAAGTCAAATAGGCATGAACTTATATTTGCGACCATTAATTCTACAATTAAAAGCAAGAACAAGACTAAATAATAAACATCCAACCATAAATAAGTAATAAATAAAACACTCATTAAGTTTACCCACTAGGGTTGGGTCACAACCCTAGTGAAAATCTAGTTACTCGTGCTTAAATTGGAAGAAATATGAGAAGAAATGATAATTAAACCCACATTGATAATTAAAAAGAAGAAATCAATGTTCAAAAATCTCAAAATAGAAAAAACTACTAAAAAGAGTTAAAGAAACCGTCTATTGTAGCAGTTGATGTCAAAAGTTGACCTAAAAAAGTGAAACTCTTATATTTATATAGAGCTGAATTTTTGGACAAAAATGCCCTTTCCCAGGTTTTGTGGCCGCACAATTCCATGTGTGGTCCGTACTTTTATTCAGCATGATAGGATTAAAAATCTGCGGCCACGTAATTCTGAACTGCGGTCGCACTTCACTCTTTCTGCGGTCCACACAATAATGGTTGCAGCCGCACCTTTCTCTTCTGTGGTCCAGACAAATGTGAATGCGGCCGCGTAGCTTTTCTTCTGCATTCACACAATAATTATGCAGCCCACACTTCTGTTGGACTTGAGATGCAGGTTCTATGAACTTTTGCTCTGACCCAGCTTCTGCGGCCGCACAATTCATGTGCGGATCGCACTTTGCAACATTTTCTGATGGAAGTTTCTTCACAACCTACGGCCGCAGATGATATTCTGTGGTCCGCACTTCTGAGGTTTTGTGCCTGTTATTGTCCTTGAGTTCATATTACTCCTTATTGAGTTGGATTTCATCTTGGGAGCTCATCTTCCAATATTCCTGCAATTAAGTACATTTCATCAGTTTTTGGAAACACAATTAAGCGCCTTTAGACTAAAACGAAAGCTAAAAGGCGCTAGTAAGTAGTCAAAATCTCCACTTATCAGGTACCCGGTGCTACTTTTAATGAGGTAGTCAACATTGCTCCGCAGATAGAGATGTCCACAGTCAGGAGCGGGTTGAGAGGGAGGCCAAGAGGCCTCGTTGACCGGGTGGTTTCAGCAGTGTTACTTTTAGGGGTCAGTTCCACCACGGCAGGGGTCGTGGTTATAGGCATGCTCAGATGGCTCGTCCAGTTCATCGTGATGCATCATCCGGCCATGGTTCATACAGTACACATCAGGGTCAGTCAACTTTTAGTGCCCTTCTAGCTCATAGTTCGTCCCCTTCACCTTCAGTTCAGGGCTCTTTGGCACCGGGTTCTTCTAGCGGGTATTCTGGTTCTTGGGATTCCCTGCAGTCCCCACCGCCATTCGAAGGGAGGGGTTGTTTGGGTGTGGATATATGGGTCACATAAAGAGGCATTGTCCCCGCCTTTTGGGAGGTCCGGCTCAGCAGAGGAGTCAGCCTACAACTTCAGCACCCGTTACTTCACCACCCGCCCAGCCAGATCGGGGTGGAGCTCAGTCAGCTAGGGGTCTCCATAGAGGGGGAGGCGGATCAGATAGAGGTCATGCCTGATTCTATGCTATTCCTTCCCGATCAGATGTTGTTGCTTCAGATGCAGTGATCATATATATCGTCTCCATTTGCCATAGATGCAGTGATCATATATATCTCCCCACAGGGATATTGACTTCCGTATTGACTTGGTGCCAGACACTCAGCCCATTTCTATTCCACTGTATCGCATGGCACCAACCGAGTAGAATGAATTGAAGGAGTAGCTTCAGGAACTCCTTGATAAGGGGTTTATTCGGCCTAGCGTGTCACTTTGGGGTGCACCAGTTCTGTTTGTGAAGAATAAGGATGGTACGATTAGGATGTGAATTGATTATAGATAGTTGAACAAAATCACAATCAAGAACAAGTATCCTTTGCCGCATATTGACGATCTGTTTGAGCAGCTTCAGGGATCGAGGGTGTTTCAGATCTTTCACGGCTACGGAGATTCAGATATTTCTCGGCTTGGCCGGTTAATATTGTCACTTTGTGGAGGGTTTCTCGTCTATTGCATCGCCCTTGACCAAATTTACCCAAAAGGGTGCTCCTTTCAGGTGGCCTAATGAGTGCAAGGAGAGCTTTCAGAAGCTCAAAACTGCCTTGACCACAACTCCAGTTCTAGTTTTGCCTTCAGCTTCAGGCTCTTATACTGTATATTATGATGCTTCTCGGATCGGTATTGGGTGTGTCTTGATGCAGGAGGGTAGAGTGATTGCTTATGTTTTGCGCCAGTTGAAGCCTCATGAGAAGAACTACCATGTTCATGATTTGGAGTTAGCTTCCATCGTTCATGCATTGAATATTTGGAGGCATTATCTCTACGGTGTGTCTTGTGAGGTGTTTACGAATCATCGGAGCCTCAAGCACTTATTCAAACAGAAGGATCAAAATTTGAGGCAGCGGAGGTGGTTAGAGATGCTAAAGGACTATGATATCACCATTGTGTATCACCCCGGGAAGGCCAATGTGGTGGCCGATGCTTTGAGTAGAAAGGCGGTGAGTATGGATAGTCTTGCATTGATTCCCGTTGGTGAGATACCTCTTGTAGTTGATGTTCAGTATTTGGCGACCCAGTTCGTGAGATTGGATATTTTGGACCCCAGTCGGTTCTAGGTTGTTTGTTTTCTCGGTATTCCTTATATGATCACATCAGAGAGCGCTAATGATGATCCCTATTTTCTTGTCCTTAAGGACACAGTTCAGCACGGTGATGCCAAAGATGTGACTACTGAGGATGATGGGGTATTGAGGATGCAAGGTCGGATTTGTGTGCCCAGTGCGGATGGGCTACGTGAGTTGATTCTTGAGGATGCCCACAGTTCGCGGTATTCCATTCAACTGGGTACCACGAAGATGTATCAGGACTTGAGGCAGCACTATTGGTGGAGGAGAATGAAGAAGGATATAGTGGGGTTTGTAGCTCGGTGCCTTAACTGTCATCAGGTGAAGTATGAGCATCAAAGACCGGGTGGATTGCTTCAGAGGTTAGAGATTCCAGAGTAGAAGTGAGAGCGGATCACCATGGATTTCATAGTTAGGCTCCCATAAACTTCGAGGAAGTTCGATGATATTTGGGTGACTGTGGATCGGATGACCAAGTTCGTGCACTTCATTCCAGTTGGTACTACCTATTCTTCGGAGCGGTTGGCTGAGATATACATCCGAGAGATTTTCCGCCTTCACGGTGTGCTAGTGTCCATCATTTGAGATAGAGGCACGCAATTTACATCACAGTTCTGGAGGGCAGTACAGCGAGAGTTAGACACCCAAGTTGAGTTGAGAACAGTATTTCACTCTCAGACGGACGGACTGTCCGAGCGCACTATTCAGATATTGAAGGACATGATATGCACTTATATCATTGATTTTGGGGGTTCTTAGGATAAGTTTCTTCCACACGTGGAGTTTTCCTACAACAACAGCTACCGGTCGAGCATTCATATGGCTCCGTATGAGGCTTTGTATGGGAGAAGGTGTAGATCTCCGGTGGGTAGGTTTGAGCTGGGGGAGTCTAGGCTATTGGGTACTAGCTTGGTTCAGGATGCATTGGACAAGGTTAAATTGATTCAGGAGCGGCTTCGCACGGCGTAATCCATACAGAAGATTTATGCCGAGAGGAAGGTCCGTGATGTTGCTTACATGGTTGGGGAGAAGGTCCTATTGAAGGTTTCACCCATGAAGGGTGTTATGAGGTTCGAAAAAAAGAGCAAGTTGAGCCCTCGATACATTTGGCCGTTTGAGGTACTTCGAAAGATTGGGGAGGTGGCTTACGAGCTTGCCTCGCCACCTAGTTTGTCGGATGTGCATTCCGTATTTCATGTTTCTATGCTCCGAAAGTATGTCAGGGATCCGTCTCATGTTTTGGATTTCAGCACGGTTCAGTTGGATGGTGATTTGACTTATGATGTGGAGACGGTGGCAATTTTGGATCGACAGATTCGAAAGTTGAGGTCAAAGGATATAACTTCAGTTAAGGTACAGTGGAGAGGTCAGCCCATGGAGGAGGCTACTTGGGAGATCGAGAACCAGCAGCGAGGGGAATACTTTTGTAGAGAAGTTTAGACATGTTGACTCCTTTTTTAGAATTCTTTATAGAAATAAAAGAGGGAGGAGATCGAAACGAAATACTTGTATCGAAAGGGAAATGCGGAGTAGATTTCCACACCTATTTGGGACTCCAGGCATGTTTCTAGGCCCGTTCAAGGACGAACATTTGTTTAAGAGGGGGACGATGTAACGCAGCCGGTCGTTTCGATAGTTGTAGCCCCGTTCCCCCATTTACTGTTCATTTTGTGCTTTGCTGTTATTTTATGACTTACCGGGTTAGTTGGTTCAGGTTCGGAAGGATTTCGGAGTGAATTGAGACACTTAGTCTCATAATTGAAAACTTAAGTTGGAAAAGTTGATCGGATGTAGAATTATGTGTAAAAGACCCCTGATTTGAATTTTGATGGTTCTGTTAGCTCCGTTGGGTGATTTTGGACTAAGGAGCGTGTCTGGATTGTGATTTGAATCCATGTGAGATTTGTGTTTTTGATGTTGTTTGAGGTGATTTGAGGGTTCGAATAAGTTTGTATGATGTTTTGGGACTTGATGGTATGTTTGTTTGAGGTCCGGGGGGGCTCGAGTGAGTTTCGGATGGTTAGCAGATCGATTTTGGACTTGGCATGTTAGCTGAAGTTTTCTGTGTCTCTGATCTGGTTTCCTCCTATGCGATCACGTGGGAAGGTCCGCGATCACGTATGCTAAGCTGAGTAGTGAAGGATTTTGTTCTACTCGTTCGCGAGAAGGGGATGCGAACGCGTAGTTGTGGAGTGTTGTAGTTCGTGAATGCTTGGCTAAGGCCGCGTTCGCTTAGAGTATTGGAGGCAGGATCTGGGGCCAGGCATTTGTTCAATGCGGTCGAATGGGGAAGGACACGATCGTGTAGCTTTGAGGATTCAGTTGTTCGCGATCGCGGTTGTGGTTACGCGTTCGCGTAAAGTTACCCTGAGGGGCAGCATAATTGTGCTTCACGATCGCGTGGAATGTTCCGCGATCATGATGAAGGGTAACTGGGCAGAATATAAGTTTCAAAAATGAGGGTTTTGAGTTCATAACATAAAATTGATTTGGGAGCTCGGTACCAGGCATTTTTTGGAGAGATTTTCACATGGGTGTTTGGGGTAAGTGATTCCTATCTAGTTTTGGTTAATATCCATGATTAAGCCTTCGATTCCATCATTTAAATTGTGATTTGGGGTGGAAAACTGGGAAAATGAAGAAAAGTTCTTAGGCTAGATTTTGACGTCTTGAATGGGATTTTGATATCGAATTTGAGTAAATTTGGTATGGTTGGACTCGTAGTTGAATGGGCTTCCGATTTTTTTGAATTTTGTCAGATTTCGAGATGTGGGCTCGGGGGCAGGGTTTGAACCAATTTCGTATTTTGAGCTATAACTTAGTAATTTCTTGTAGATTTGATTCCTTTAGCCCGTATTAATTGTATTATACTGTTTGTGGCTAGATTCGGGTTATTTAGAGGCCAATTTTCTAGGCAAAGGCGTATTAGAGTAGGGATTTTCTCGAATTGAGGTAAGTAACACTTCTAAACTTGGATTTGAGGGTTCGAAACTCCGAAATATGTGTTATATGATTGGTGTTGAGGTGACACATATACCAAGTAACAAGCGTGTGGGCGTGTACCATGAGAATTGTGACCTGGCCGATTCCATGGCACGGTATAGTGGACGTATCTTGTTGATGTTTGTGTTTTCATCATGTGATAAAGTAATTAAGTTGTTAATCATGCTAGAGATCATGTTTAGGCTACATGTTGATATTGTTGGGACCCATAGTGGTCGTTTTTTCCTTTGTCTTACTGATTTCATTGATATTTCATACTCAGTCATATTCATTCATTTCATATCATATCTCAGTCTCTGTTTTTATTTATTGATATATCATATCATTATTTTCGGGCTAATTTCATGACATTGTGAGCCCATGAGATAGAGACTGGAGAGATCGATGACTGAGTGAGGCCGAGGGCCTGATTATGAGTGACATTTATGGGATCGGACTGCACGCCACAGTGATTATACTGATTTATGATAGCGCATGGGCTGAAGGAGCCCCTCCGGAGTCTGCACACACCCCTAGTGAGCGCGGTTGATTATATTCTAGGATGGATCTTCCCTGGACGTGGATCTTGTCCGAAGCATTTATATACCTGGGGATGGATCTTCCCCACGGGCTGGATTGGTCCAACTCAGTACTGAGTGACCGATGGTCAGTTGATGTATATATTTCGGGATTGTTCTTCCCTGGGCCGGATTGGCCATATACAATACTGAGTGATTGAGCATTTGAGAGTGTGAGCATATGAGGCGGTCTGCATGGTGCATCACATACAGCATGTATATTGGCATGTAGAAGTAGAGGAGTTATATTCTTTATATCATTCAGATTTGATCTATCTGTATTGAGTTTAACTGTTGAACTGGAAAGCATGCCTACGTTTCTGCACTATTATTTCTATAATAAACTGTACCGGTTGAGTTCCTCACTACTTTCAGTCCAACGTTTGGATTTGCTTCTTATTGAGTTGGTTGTACTCACGTTACACCCTGCACCTCGTGTGCAGATCCAGGTGCTTCCGGTCACGGCGGTTGTTGAGTATGGAGTCAGGATCTCGGGAGACTATCGAGGTAGCTGCATGGCGTTCGCAGACCTTGACTCTCCTTCATTATCTTTACTTGTATTTCAATTTTTACTCTTTAGACATTGTATTAGACTATCCTTCGTTGTAGATGCTCATGTACTCGGTGATACCCCGATTTTGGAAGAGATTGTATTGGGTTGCGTATTTATTTCTGTTTTCAATAGGCTTTCTTTAAATATTAACTGCTTCCGCAATTTTTTAAAGCTTTTGGTTATGTTGAAATAGTTGAGTAATTGGCTTGCCTAGTTCCACGACAGGCGCCATCACGACGATTGGTTTTGGCTCGTGACAAAAATACTCAACAAGTCGCATAAAATAAATATTGCTAATTAATAAGCCATAATATTAATAAGCATAATATAAACGTATTAAGTCATGCTAAAATAAGTACGACTAATAAGTACTAAATATTAATTACATGACTAAATAATAACAAAAATAAATTATGCATTGTTATTGTCTAAACCTGTGCAAAACTAAAAAATAAATATTTAACACTAGTGTCATTCTTAGTATTGAATTGAACTTTTTTTGGTCAGCATTAGTATTGATTTAAGGGATTTTACTTTGGGCTTTATTTGAGTTACTAACTTTTATGCGCTATAAGACATATTTGACGATTCAAAAATTCTAAGTCCAAGCTTGAAATAATACATTAAATAAGAAAACTATGAAAAAGTATTTAAAAATATTTATAAATTAAATTACAATAATTATTTTTATGTATAAAGTATTTTTAAAAATTGTATACATGTAATGTCGGGTTGGTTTGGCTTAGTTTCGGTTTGATTTTTTTAAATTAAAACTAAACCAAACCAATTATGTTTAGGTTTTTTTCCTAACACCAAACCATAGTCGAGTTTTTTTTCGATTTGATTAGGATTATCGATTTGGTGCCGTTTGTCAGTTTTTTTGTACACCCCTAGTGAGAATTGCAGAGATGGCATAAGTTACACAATTTTTAATACTCTCTCCGTTTCAATTTATGTGAACCTATTTCCTTTTTAGTCTGTGCCAAAAAGAATGATCCGTTTTCCTATTTGGAAACAATTTACCTTTATGAATTGATTTACAACCACACAAAATATATGTGCCTCATTTTAGACTACAAGTTCAAAAGTCTTCTTTCTTTTCTTAAACTTTGTGCACAGTCCAATGGGTTCACATAAATTTGAACAGATGGAGTATGATACTAGAGCTAGTATGCAGCTCTCTCTCAATGCTGAAATGTTTTGTCAAGTACAAGATTTACCTTTTGAAGCTAAGAAAAGAACAATTTCCAACTTAAATCAGGCAAACCAGGAAAGGGCCTTTTGTTGCTCATGTACAAAGGTATGATATGTTTTGTGCTCATTTGTTGAGTAACTCTCTTTGTGATCACAGCATCTATTATTAGATTTTGGCTCGTGAATGTGTACGCAAATACTCCATCTCATGCTATATGAAGTAATGTTTTTGCCGAAAACCACTTTTTTCAATTTCTCATATTGGAAGAATTGAAACATACTATAATCTATATATATATAATAAAGCTGGAAATAAATGATGATGTGGCATGTTTCTTTGGTCAAGGATTACATTTATCTATTTTCTTAGATTTTACACACTTTTTCTTATTTTTGCATTTAAAATTTTCTAAGAATTAAGAATGTCTTATTTATTTATTTATTTCTGTTATGAAATTATTATATTGTGGATGTCCATTTATTACTCCGCTATAGATAATCTTCCTGAAGAAGATTATTCATTTAGCACTATGTTGAAGTTTATCTACAAGCAGCTGAAACAGGCAGGTTGCAAGCAGCTCATGCAGACAGCTTACAAGCAACTGAAGAAAAGCCTTGCAACTACTTCCTGAAAAGCCTCGCAGCTGCTTCCTGAAAAGCCTCGCAGCTGCTTCCTTTCTTCTATAAATAGAGGAGTTTTCAGTTCATTATGTACATCAGTTTGAAAATTAAATAAGATATCAATCTCTCTCTATATATATATATTTGTCTTCGATTTTTTTACTATAAAGTCGTTATTTTTATAACATGTTATCAGCACGAGACTCTACCATATCGAGCAAATCTTTGAAAGTATCCAAGGTATGAACTTTCTTGTTCTAAATATATATTTATCAAGTATGTTAATCATGTCTTTCTAGCCAACTAATGATGTAGATGTCATTTTACTTGGATGAGATCTCGTGAAATTGGGGAAAAAAAATAATGATTTTACTTAAGCTATTATATGATGGCGAGACTACCCCAGTAGTTTCTGTGGAAACGATTGGGGCTATGTATACTTATACAGTCGCTATTTTAGTACTTATTTTCCTTTTGATTATTTTAATAAATGATTACAAAATGGGTAACATTATTAGATTCACTTAAACTCCAACAGAGTTTGCAAGAAATATACAACCACCAGAAGTGGTTGTGTTTCGTATATCTCATTGTAACTAAGTTTTGTTAACCACCAGAAGTGGTATATGTCTATGACCACCAGAAGTGATAATTTAGGTTTTCTATGGTTACAATTGAAGATAAGTTAGAGAAAATTTCTCAATATTACTTGCATGCCTCTATTTGCTCCTGAAGTAGCATTTCTAAGCCATCACACAATTTGGTGTGATAAATGTACGTTCAGATAATTATGTTCCATTACCTGAAGGATGAGAACTTTTGATAAATATTAATCCATTCCCTGAAGTGAATGTGACAATATATGAACGCGCACTTGATGTAAAAATATATTACAATTCACCTCCGGAAGAGGTAATATGATAGAGAGAATATATACTCAATATTTTATATTTTAAATTTGCTCCTGAAGAAGTAACACAATTGAAATTTTCTCTTGAAGTAGGAAAATATTATGAAAGTGTATCTTTCTGTGCTTAAACAAAATAATGAGCTATTCAAAGTTATTTTGTAAGCACATTTTTATTTCCTGGAGTGAATGAAGAAATACCACAATTCACTTCCTGAAGAGCTAGAATAACAGAGGATATAAATATTATTTTGTGGCATAAAAATCATTGTCGCACGTACCTGTTGTACGTAAAACATCTTGAATAATTTTATTAAATATCACTCTAAGACAAAAGCATTCTTGTAGAATGTTTTCTACTGCAACCACATCAATATATTATAGTTAGTTATTGAGTTCCCCTAAGGAAATAACAGCTTATGTATCTTTTCCTGAAGGATGTAATGACTATGTGGTTGCCGCTTCGATATAAAATATTCAGATGTTAATAGCTTTTCTCCCTGAAGGAGACATTTGTCACAAAGTTGGTGGTAAAAATATTAAAATTCTTAATTTCTTGTAATTATAAATTTAGTATTGTCTTTCTATTGTTCATTTGATTATGATTTTTTTTTCTCATGTCACCAGAAGTGTCTGAGCAATATTTGGTAGTACAAAATTTATCAAAAACTCCTGAAGAGCTAATTCTTTGTCTAGAAGACAC